>CANTUR010000843.1:0-149969 GCA_947683625.1 Mallotus nudiflorus | reverse complement strand
AGGGCATTGCTTTCCTGCAAGCTGACTACTAGCGGCTCTGTCAGTCCTCATGTTCTCAAGATGAAGGGTCATCTTGATCACTTGGACAAGCTTGGTCTCAAGATTGAACAAGAACTGGCTGTGGATATTATTCTCCAATCTTTGCTTGAAGCTTATGATAGCTTCATTATGAATTTCAATATGCATAGTATGGAGAAGACTGTTTTAGAGTTGCATGGGATGCTGAAAACTGCTGAAAAGAACATCAAGAGTAACACCAAGGATGTTCTCATGGTCAATAAGGGAAAGGGGATGAAAAGGGTTGGAAAGGGCAAGGGCAAGGTCTTTAAAGGCTTTCAGAAGCCCAAGCCAAAGCCCAAGCCCAAATCCAAAGCTGAACCCAAAGCAAAGGAAGGAATCTATTTTTTCTGTAATGAGCCAGGCCATTAGAAAATAAATTGCAAGCTCTATTTGGATATCTGAAGAAGAAAAAGGGTGGTGAGACTACCTCTTCAGGTATTCATGTTATAGAATTAAATTTATCTGCTTCTGCTTCTAATTCTTGGGTATTAGATACTAGATTAGGATCTCACATTTGTACAAATGTGCAGGGTCTAAAAAGGAGTAGATCATTGGCAAGAGGCGAAGTGTACCTACGAGTTGGCAATGGAGCAAGAGTTGCTGCTTTAGCTATAGGAACTTATGAGTTACCTTTGCCTAGTGGACTTATTTTATCTTTAGAAAGTTGTTATTATGTACCTACTTTGTGTAGGAATATTATTTCTATTTCTTGTTTGGATAAGAAAGGATTTGAATTTATTATTAAGAATAATAAATGCAGTATTTATCAGGATAACATTTTCTATGGATATGCTCCATGCACTAGTGGACTTTATGTTTTAGATGCCGAAGACACTAATGAAATGCCAATCTATAACGTTGATACAAAGAAGTCTAAATCTAATGATTTAAACTTGACCTACCTCTGGCATTGTCGTTAGGCCATATAAATGAGAAACGCATTTCAAAGCTACACCAAAATGGGCTTTTAAATTCATTTGATTATGAATCATTTGATACATGTGAATCTTGTTTACTTGGAAAAATGACTAAAACACCTTTTACTGGATAAAGTGAGAGGGCTAATGACTTATTGGGCCTAATACATTCTATGTATGTGGACCATTAAGCTCAACTGCTAGAGGAGGTTTTCAATACTTCATAACTTTTACAGATGATTTTAGTAGATATGGTTATCTCTATCTAATGAAACATAAATCTGAATCTTTTGAAAAGTTCAAAATTTTCAAGAATGAAGTACAAAATCAACTTGGTAAAAATATTAAAGCACTAAGATCTGATCGAGGTGGTGAATATTTAAACTAAGAATTTACAGATCATCTTAGAGATTGTGGGATTGTTTCACAATTGACTCCTCCAGGTACACCATAATGGAATGGTGTGTCTGAACGTAGAAATCGAACTCTATTGGATATGGTTCGATGTATGATGAGTCAATCTGATCTTCCAATCTCTTTTTGGGGATATGCTTTAGAAACTGCTGCATTCATTTTGAATAGAGTTCCATCAAAGGCAGTTGAAAAGACACCATATGAGAAATGGACTGGAAAAACTCCCAGTTTATCTTTTCTTAAGATTTTGGGCTGTGATGCTTTTATGAAATGTCAAATCTCAGATAAACTAGCACCCAAATCTAATAAATGCTTTTTGTGGGATATCCTAAAGAAACTAAAGGATATTACTTCTACAATGCATCTGAGAACAAAGTGTCTGTGTCTCGAAATGGTGTATTTATGGAAAAAGAGTTTATTTCCAAAGGAACCAGTGGGAGCACAGTGCATCTTGAAGAAATTCAAGGCCCACAAAATAGCATTGTACCTGATATGGAACCGCAGCTCAATCAACAAGAAGTTGTTGAGCATGCACAAGTACCAGAAGGCCCAAGGAGGTCTGATAGGACACGTCAAATCCCCATGAGATATGGATTTCTCATAACTAGTGATTATGATGTGTTAATAGTGGATCAAAATGAGCCCACATCTTATCATGAGGCCATAAATAGTCCTGACTCTGAGAAATGGCTTGAAGCCATGAGATCAGAAATGCAATCCATGTATGATAATCAAGTATGGACCTTGATTGACCCAAATGATGGTTTAAAAACTATTGGGTGCAAATGGTTTTCAAAAAGAAAATCGACATGGATGGCAATGTGCATACCTTTAAGGCAAGACTGGTTGCAAAAGGTTTCAAACAAACACATGGTATAGACTATGATGAAACCTTTTCACCAGTGGCTATGCTAAAATCTATTCGAATTCTCCTTGCCATAGCTGCATACTATGATTATGAAATATGGCAAATGGACGTCAAAACAACATTTCTTAATGGAAATTTACTTGAGGATGTGTACATGACACACCCAAAGGGTTTTGTTAGTCCTGAGAATTCTGGAAAGGTATGCAAGCTTCAAAGATCCATTTATGGATTGAAGCAAGCATCTCGGAGTTGGAATCTTCGTTTTGATGAAGCAGTCAAAGAATTTGGCTTCATTAAAAATGATGATGAACCTTGTGTATACAAGAAAGTTAGTGGGAGTGCTATTGTGTTTTTAGTGTTGTATGTGGATGACATACTACTCATTGGAAACGATATCCCTATTTTACAAAATGTTAAATCATGGTTAGGGAATTGTTTCTCAATGAAAGACTTAGGTGAAGCTGCTTATATATTAGGCATCAAGATCTATAGAGATAGATCTAAAAGGCTTATTGGCCTAAGTCAAAACACTTATATTGATAAGGTATTGAACAAGTTTAATATGCAAGATTCCAAGAGAGGATTCTTGCCAATGTCACATGGCATTAGTCTCAGCAACACTCAGTGTCCTATGACATAAGATGAGCGAGACCGCATGAGTAAGATTCCATATGCTTCTGCTATTGGATCTATCATGTATGCAATGTTGTGTACTCGACCTGATATTTCATATTCCTTAAGCACAACGAGCAGATACCAATCAGACCCAAGTGAAAGTCACTGGACAGCAGTTAAAAATATCCTTAAGTACTTGAGAAGAACTAAGGATGCATTTTTACTGTATGGTGGTCAGGAAGATGAGCTAGTTGTAAATGGTTACACAGATGCCAGCTTCCAAACTGATAAGGATGATTTTTTATCACAGTCAGGATATGTGTTTTGTTTGAATGGAGGTGCAATGAGCTGGAGGAGTTCCAAGCAAGACACTGTTGCTGATTCTACAATAGAAGCTGAGTACATAGCTACCTCAGAAGCAGCTAAGGAAGCTGTTTGGATTAAGAAGTTCATAACTGGACTAAGTGTTATTCCTAGTATATCAGATCCAGTGAACTTATATTATGACAATAATGGAGCTATAGCCTAAGCTAAGGAGCCCAGATCACATCAGAGATCTAAACACATACTCAGGCGTTATCATCTTATTCGAGAAATTATTGAGAGAGGAGACGTCAAGATATGCAGAGTACCTATAAATGATAATGTTATTGATCCACTGACTAAGCCTCTTCCACAGCCTAAACATGAGAGTCATACTAGGTCCATGGGTATACGATACAATGTTAATTGGGCCTAGTGCAAGTGGGAGATTGTTAGTGATATGCACTAGGTTAATCATTTGTGATTATGTATTGACTTTCTTATTTTATTAATAAAGAGGTATTATAGTATCATTTGATTTTATGATAATTACATGAATGGTTAATTCTTACTAAGGTCATCAAGTGTGTGACTTGATAGTAAAACCCTTAGATTAAAATAAGAGTTCTATTCTAATTATCCCTAGCCATTTATTCATTATATGAATATTAAAGTATTAAGGCTAGTATGATGTTGACTGATGGTTATGTTTTACTAATCATAAATATGAGATATTAAGTCAACTCATAGGTACATGATGAGAGATCATGTACTGGATTGACCCACTATGAGAATACTACATAGATTATTATCATAAGTATTTCTTATCATAGTAATTTTATTTCGGTCCTTTGACCTTGAAATCATCATGGATTTCTACATAGCTATTTTATGTTTTGACACATTCTAACATTGTCTTTAACCGGATGATTAAAAGAAAGTTGTTGGATATAAAATTAGTTATGTGAGGAATGTGAGTGATTTAGAAGGAATTTATCCCTCATTAATATGAGAAAGATATCTAAAGGCCCCTTGATGAGATAGACTGAATGAAAATGCATGGCCATGCTGAAATGAATTGATAAAGAGTTATCATTTTCAGTCTACTTGGAATCAAGTCATAATATTGAACTATATAAGGATGACATTCTATGCCTTATGTTCAATTAAGATATCATGTGATAAAAGGACATAAAATTCACTGTAATTAGGTTATGTCGGATTATTGACTTCACATGACTTGGGTAGTCATAATGTCTTGCTAGAGGCCACTTATGACTTGTAGGCCTAAATAGAGATTTAGGCCCACTGCCAATGTTATGTGAACCTACAGGGTCACACACTTAGAACAAGCCCAAAACGGATATGGGTTTAATAAGCCCAAAATAAACTCTGTGAAAATAAATAATTAAAGTGTTTTATTTATTTATTTATTTATTTAAGATAAATGTTATTTTAAATAAATAAATAAGATATTATTTTTGATTTTTTTTTTAACAAAATCAGAATATAATAAATGAAAAATTACCAAAAGGTTATTGGTAAGTGAAACCCTAACTTGGAGTCTATAAATATGTTATATTCTCTAGGGTTTCACACACTTGTTTTTGCCTCCAAATTCATTTTCTTTCCTCTTAAAAAAATAAAGACAGAGTTTTTCCTTTTATTCTTGATTTGTGAGACAGTCAAGAGGTTGCTAGCACACACACTCAAATTCGTTTTGTGAAGGGCTGTTCGTGTGGATACCTATACAGGACGCATCCTTTTAGAGACGTCTTGATCTGAACAACCAAGCCAAAAAGCTCGAGGTAAGGTGTCACCGGTGTGAACCTCCTCTCATCCGTCTAGAGAATCTTGCCTCTTCTGCGTTTTGGTAAGATTTTTAAAAACCCTAGATTTAATCAATTAGTCGAATACATGGATCCAGGCTTGGGAACGTGACAAAATTTTAATTTTTCCGCTGCGTTTGCATCACGGTACCCAACACGTATAAGAAAGATAATCTATTAGAATATGTCTTATGAGAATGGGAACTATGAATTATAATGAGATATAAGGATTTGAGATTTGAATATATGATTAATGGACATTAAATGTGTTAATAATTTATTGAATTTTATCTTAATGATGGATGAAATTTATATTCAATAGTATAATAGAGTGATTTATTCTATTTTATTATATAAGAGTTGAATCATAAGCATAATTGAGACCCTGCTATAGATGAACTAATGGAATGATGTTTTATGAGAAATTATATAAGCATTCTAGGGAGATTTGTTTTACTTAGAAAAGAGCAGAGACGAGGAAGGTTGGATAAGAAAGCGAAATGTGTAGGGTGTGTTTGAACTTGTTATTTAGTTTAGCTAAGCCATGAAATAACAATGACAGTGTGGAATAAGTATAAGTTATAGAATACTTAGTAGTGAAATGGGTAGTTATATAGTGATAAGTAGATAATTCATTAATTATATAAGGTGTGAATACAACAAGATAGTGGTTGCATGAGTAAATGTGTGGAGTAAGAAAATAGAATTACGAATTTAAAATTTTAACTAGAGTTGCTTTACCCTAAGAAAACTAAAGGATTAGTTATAAAAAAAGCTGACTGAAGGATTTAATTGTTTAAATTATTAAGGAATGAGTATATATTTTCGAGGTTAAGTGGAAACCTTAAGCACGAGATGAATTTGATGCATTTAAATGATATAGAGTTTTTACAAAAATTTTGGGCTATAAGAAGATTTGAAGTTATGACAAGATAATTACAAGATGCAAATTAATGGATGCTATGAATGAGGTGAGTGTTAGTATAGATGTGTCCTAAAGCCATTCTTGTATTAATTATGACATTATTAATTATGCCTATGGCTATATAATATTCATTTAAATATAGAGTTTATTTATTTGAGTATTTACCTTTGAGCATTATGTTAAATAAATTTATTATCAAGAGTTGATAATATGAGTTATAAATTTATTTAGTACATATGCTATAAATAGTTCATAGTCGAATAATTAATATTTGGGTAATATTAATTAAAATATCACCTCTGTCTATTTTCTTTAATTAGTATGTGATACTAATAGTGGGAGGTAGTGAGTCTCATGCTACTTGATATGAGATATCAAAATAGACATATGGATACTCATATAATAAGTGGATCAAACAGTGACGTTAGATTTATAATCACAAGGATATTCACTTATAGTCAATGATCGCTATTTAGGTTATAATGGTGCATAAAATCCTTTAACTTAAGCTGACATGGTCATCCACATTTGAGTGGTTAGAGTTTGTTACCGCTTACATACTTGTGTTAATCACACATGGGTATATGGCATGTGGTGGCTCTAGTTAGTTAAATGTAAGGATGAGTGTTCGACCAAAATTGTTAGAACCCGAGTTTTTAAATATTTTTATATTATATCGGGATATGTAGTATTAATAAATTTTAGAGATATACATTTAATTATTTAATTATTTTGTGAATAATTAATGTTATTTTACGTTTATTTATAGTTTTCTACGTAAAAAAATTTTCGAAACTCATTATTTTGGGAAATAATATTTTATTATTTAATGTTATTTTATTTTATTAAATTCTATGGTTTCATGCATGATTATTATTTTGTGTATTAATATATATACATATACATGCATATATATATATATATATATATATATATATATATATATATATATATATATATATATATATATATATATATATATATATTTAGGGTTATTTTATACATGTGTTACATATTTGTATATATGTGTGTATATATATATATATAATTATTTATATAATATACATTTGTGTTATGTGTGTTTAAAGTGAGTATAATATAAATTACATTAATATAATATAAAGTTTTAATATATATATATATATATATATATATATATATATATATATAAAATAAATAAAACATCATCTTCTCCTACCTCCCTCACCCCTGAAACCTACCCCTCCCCTCTATAAATTATATTAATATAATATAAAATTTTAATATATATATATATATATATAATAAATAAAACATCATCTTCTCCTACCTCCCTCACCCCTGAAACCTAACCCTCCCCTCTCCTCACACTACAAGTCCGGCCACTTATCGTCGGTGTGCCTCCCAGAGTGTTGCCTTCCTCTCCAGCTCCTCCGCCACCTTCCTCCACCCTCTCCGGCGTCGTTCAACCCGTTTTTGGCCGAGAAACCTGAAACTCTTCTCTCCTCCGTTCATCCACTTTTCGATCACAAAATCCGGTGACTATGGTGCCGTTGAACTCCTAGAACTCTATAGAAGCCGATTCCAAGCTCCTTGTAGCTTGAAAACTCGATTTGGTAAAGATTTGAGCTTGATTTCATTTTCAGCCATTTTAATTTCTCAATTTTTTTTGAACTTTTATCTTTAAGATTCAAGCTTAGTGTCTTCACAAAAGTTGATTCTACTAGCTCAATCTACACTTTGGAATTTTTAGAATTTATTTTGATTTTTGTGAATTTTTTATTATTTTATTATTATTTTCTAATTTTCGTAAATTAATTAAATAAATTGTGAAATTGTGATTTTTAGTGTTTATGGTGGTTGAAAATAATTATAGAATTTAATTTATATTTTTTGTGATTTTTGTGTAATTAATATAATTTTGTTTAGTTTATGTGAATTTTGGAAATATAGGTTTTATATGTGTTCTGTTAAAATTAATTGGTTAATTGAGTATAATTATTGATTTTATTGAATTATATGTTGAGAAAATAATTTTAGAGTAATTATATAATTTTTATTGAATTTTTGAGTATTTATAGTATATTATGTGAATTTTTAAATATTAGCGGTATTTTGGTAATTTGATAGTAATATTAGTTGAATATTAAGTTAAATTGATTTTAATAATTATTTGAGGTATATAAATGATTTTTACAAATTATTTACTATTTTTAACTAATTAAAACTATTTTTTGAAAATTATTTTCAAATTATATATAATATACTATTTTTGTAAATAAATGGGTTTTTAGTAATTTTTAGTTTGTTTTTGGACTAATTAAGTAATTTGGATTTATAAAATGAATTTTTATTAATATTTGTGAATTGATAAAAAAATATCGATTTTTCATAATATTATATTAATATTAGGGTTTTTAAGTAATTGTTAGTTAAATAATTATTCTTAGTGTTTAAATATTTAATTTGCTATATTTTGGTATCAAAAAGGGTATTTTTGGTATTTACGGTATTTTCTTGTGAATCGGTCGATGGAATTGTAATTTGAAATTCCAATCGAGGGTTGTGAGAATATTCTGTTTCGAAGTGTGTTTTCTTACAGGACTGGCTCTATTTTCTAAGTAGAGAGATATTCATTTTACAAAGGAGGTTCTGCCGAATTTTCGGTAGACTTCTCATAAAACGTAACATCAGGTCTGATTCTGTATCTGTCTGTGTTTAGAATTCTAGATCGAGTCTCTAGAAGTTAAGTTAGATTCATTCTGATTTCGTATTGTGATTTGATTATTTAGTTGCGTTGAGACTGAGGCCTAGTGGACCAGGCCCGTCGGACCCGTCTCATGGAGCACATAACTGGGAGTTGTTATTTTATATATGGTTGCATTTAGGTTGCATGTTTTAGAAGTATATGTTTTAATTGCATGATTTATGCATAAATTGCTTTAATAAATGATTAGTATATTTTAGTTATATTTTTGGTATACTTTGAAATAAACGCATGTTTTACTTTTGATTTATACCTAAATTGTTGGTAAGTATAAATATGATTTATTTTTGGTTTATTTTATAATTGAATTGAATTTATCTGACATATATGTACTTGAAATATACTTAGTTTATTTTAGGTATATTTCTAGTATATATATGGTTTATATTGCCATTTAAATTAATATCATGCATCATTTATTTTACGAATGTATGAGTTTATTTTAATGAAGGATATCAATAGAATGTACTACCTAATGGGCAACACTAGAACCGAGTACGTACCGGTACAACAATAGAATTTAGGTTAAATTACTAACCTATTTGTGGATTATGACTGGATTGATTTGATTAATGTGAGATGTGATTTGAGAGTGTGATTGCTGGAGCTCGATTGACTAAGTGTCTCGAGGCCAATCACACTAACAGTCTGACTGTTGGAGTTTGGTTGACTTAATGTCTCAGGGCTAGTCTACTATCCAAATGGAATAAGTGAGCCTGTATGGCTAGAGTGTTGTCTAATACTATTTGAGGTTGTGATCATTTAGGGTTCTATTTGATCCTTCATAAACTGATATTTTTCTAGTACTATATATGAAGTGATTTTTCAGCGTCTGTGTGTACATGTCTACACACACACACACACACATATATATGCATTTGTCATATAGGAGATGCATGTATAAATATTATAACAATTCACTCAGTGAGGTCTAACTCCCCTCCGTTGATTTTTTTTCAGGAGAGTCTTCATCTTCAGACCTCAACAGTAGACTTGTTCGCCGGATTTCTTCCGCTTCGGCTTTATTATGTAAACTGCTTACCTGAGTTTTATTTTGTACTCTAGACACTGCAGTAGTGGTTGAACTTTAATCTGTTATGAGTTGTATTTATAATTATGTACGTATGAGATTTAAATTTCGGGATATTAAACTGAAAATTTGTACTAAAAGATTTTATTATATATGGGATGAAATATATGCTATTAAAATCAGTTGAGGAATTATTATTTTTATACTTGATATTTAATTTCCGCGCCGTACAAATATTTTATCTATTATATTATATTGCTTGCTTTTATTTTTAAGGCTTGCTACAGATTCTGGATTCGAAAGAATTCCCCTTGCCTAGCGTCGGTCATGGCCTCCTATCTTGGGTCATGATAAAAATGGGATTCATTGCCTGGAGTGAATTAGAATGAGATTCTACGCTATCTAAGTTTGTTCTTGATGAATAAATTCCTATCCAAGACAAACACAACACAAGTTGAAAGAGTTTCCGTGCTAAAAAGTGTTTTTAGTATTTGTTGTGTTTTATCAAGAATAGAACTTGAGATGAGCTTAAGTGATAAAGCTATTAGAGTTTGACTATACCATGACTCTAAGCTATATTGAGATCTTCTAATGAATGGATTTTGGTACACAGTAATTATGACTAAAGGGTTCGTGTGAATTAATATATATTTGGCTAGTTTTGATATTGATGTTAGGGGTCACTCACAACTTATGAGAACTAAATATGGATAATTGGAATTTTCACATTTAGATTTAAAAGAGTTTCAAATAATATCCAGTGTTAATATTATCTTCTCATTGTCAATTAGACATGAACCTAGGGGTGTGCATCGATCGGGTTCGAACGGTTCGGGTGGTAGAGGATGGAAACAGATTGATTAATTACACTGATAAATTTCAATCTACCCATCCCTTAATTATAAGGGAATCAACGAATCAGATATACATAAATTTTGGGTATTTTCCAGGTAAAAAGATCGGATGAGGGCCTTTAAATTAGGCCTTTTGTTTAATGGACCATAATCAAAAAATATAAAATTCACTAACTTTTTTAGCACTATATTGGGCCAAACCCATGTTTTACACTGACTATGACCCTAAACATGGCCTAAATGGCTAAGCCTAATGTAAAGCTTACAAAAAAATATTAAGTAATAATTACATTTAAATATTACTACTAATTACAAAATGATTACATCACATTTGTTTTTCTTCCATGGTTAGTAGTATCATATGTAAGCTTCCATGGATATAAAAAATCAAAATAATTTGCTTGCTGTGTCAACAAAAATCCAAACAACAACAAAAAGAATCACCAAAATTAGTAGAGACAGTCCTGAAATAAAGAAATAGTTTGAAGTTAGGCTAACACATTATGTAATATAAACATAAATAATGAGAATAAACTTATAAAAGTATAAATTTGAGGCTCATGACATAAAATCATCATATGAATGCTATGCCACATTTCTGGCAATAATATAAAATTTATGCTACTAAAGAAACTTAACCAAGTAGCATTCATAATAGTTTTATAAAGAATTGAAGAGATGAAAGCTTAACAGTGTCATCATTGCCTCAAATTCTTGAAAAAAAAATCAATAACAGAGAAAATGCTAACTCATTAAATACAATAGGTATATCAAAGTTCATCAGCCTCCTTATTACATTAGCATAAATGGACAGTAGGACACTACCTCATTCTTGGTTTGTCTCATCTAAAGAATCAAATAAATAAATGGCCTACATTGTATAATAAGCATGCCAGATAAAGAAAAGTCATTAGTGTAATGTAATAGGAAGAATATTAAACACAACAATCAATAGAAATTCATATATATATATATATATATATATATATATATATATAACTATAACAGTTAGCAAAGGCTTAGAAAATATTAAGTTTCAAATTAAAAAAGGTAACACAGATACAATCCCAGTGGAATTAATAAATTGCCACCAAGAGATTCATTTTGTATCCCTTGATTGGTTATACAAAATGGTGGAAGCTTCCTCATCACCTTAATGCTTGTTATATAGGAGTGAGCAACCGCAACTTAGTCACAAGTGACTAGTTGGTCACATTACTCATAACAAGAGTTAGCAACTGCAACTTGGTCTTAAATGACTAGTTGGTCACATTACTCTTAATAAACAAAAATATCAAAGTCATCAAGTAAGTAAAGCAGAGCAATATAAAGTGATTTACAGTAGAGGCACATAAATTATAAAAGTAAAAAAGTGTATAAGGTTAGAGTGAATTTCCTAGAATAGAAAAGATTATGATTTCATAAAGCAGCTGCTTATGACTGTAAAGGACCAACACCCATTTGAGGTAGTTCTACCAAGTGACATAAAGGCATAAATGAGAAAGTACCAAGTAAATTTAAATTCCTAAAATAAATCACAAAAAAAAAGAATAAATAGAAATGCAAACCTTTTTTTAAGTTTTCAAGCTCATCCAGTGCCTCCTCAACTGAGATTGGATTATTAGATAATCTGATCCAATCTTGAGAACATATAAGTGCTTCAACTAGCTTAAGAGTTAATGTCACGACCGGGCCATGACCGGCGCTAGGGAACGAGAATTCTTTCGAATCCGGAACCCGTAGCAAGCCTAAAAATAAAATAAACATGCGATAATAATATAACATAAATAAATATTTTGCAACTGAAATAGAATCATAAATAAAAATAAGATAATAATCCGCCAATAAAATTAAATGAACATCCTCATCTCATATATAAATAATCCTTTAATACAAAATCCAGTTCAAATCTTTAAAATACATATTTCTTACAAACATAATGTAATACATAAGTTTCACATCTGTTTACAACTACTGCAGTGTCTAGATTATAAAAATAAAACTCAGGTAAGTAGTTTACATAATGAAGTCGGGGCGGAAGAAATCCGGCGTATAGGTCTGCTACTGAGGTCTGAAGATGATGACTCTCCTGAAAAATAATCAATGGAGGGGAGTCAAACCTCATTGAGTGAATTGTTATAATATATATACATGCATAGCTAAATGACAATGCACACATTCAATAGCATATATAATAAATATATATATACAAGCAAATACACACAGATGCAGTAAAATCATTGTATATATTTTACTGAAAATAATATCCATTTATGAAGGATCAAATAGAACCCTAGAAAATCGCAACCTCAAACAGTGTTAGACAACACTCTAGCGATACAGGCTCAATTATTCCAAATAAATTCACTTGTTCCATTTGGACAGTAAACTGGCCCCGAGACACTAAGTCAACCGAGCTCCAGCAATCTGACTGTCAGTATAATTGGCCCTGAGACACTTAGTCAACCAAGCTCCAGCAATCACACTCTCAAATCACATCACACATTAAATAAATCAATCCGATGATAATCCACAAATAGGTTAGCAATATAGCCTAAATGCTATCAGCATACCGGTACATACTCGGTCCTAATGCTGCCCACTAGGTAGCATGTTCTATTGATATCCTTCATTTATTATATAAAACAAACATTCATAAATAAATGATGCATGAGATTGAATAAAATAGCAACATAAACCATATATATATACTAGAAATATATCAAAAATAAACCAGGTATATTCCGAGTATATATACGTCAAATAAATTCAATTAAATTACAAAATAAACTAGAAATAAACCATGAATATACCTAAAAACATTTTAAGAATAATTTATTAATAAAACATGCATATAGTTTAAAATATACCAAAATATACCAAAAATATACCAAAATAAACCTAAGTAATTATTAAACCATGTATGCATATTTTATAAAATAAAACATACATTTCTAAAAACATGCATCCTAGAACACGTATATATAAAATAACAACTCACTGTTATTGCGCTCCTCAAGACGGATCCGATGGGTCTGGTCCACTAGGACTCAGTCTCGGCGCAACTAATCAAACAAATGACAACATGAAATCAGAATAAATCTAACAAAAATTCTAAAGACTCAATCTAGAACCTTAGACACAGAATTAAAATAGAAAATCAACCGGACATCACATTTTATGAGAATTCTATCGAAAATCCGATAAAACCTCCCCTGTAAAACGGACATCTCTCTACTCAAAGAGTAGAGCCGATCCTACAAAGAAACACACTTCGAATATACGCAAAACATAATCCCTCAATCGGACTCCAAACTACAATTTCACCGACCGAGGTCCACAATTCACAGAATAATTATAGAAATACCGAAAATACCCTTTAACACGCAAAACACAATAATTTAGTTATTCAAATGCTAAAAATATTTATTTTACCGCTAGATACATAAAAACCCTAATTTTAAATAAAATATTATTAAAAATGAATAATTCTCGATAAATTCATAAATATTAACTAAAATACATTTTAAAAACCCAAATTACATAATTAACCCTAAAACTTATAAAAAAAACTGATAAAAACTTATTTATTTAGAAAAATTGTATATTATATATAATTTGAAAATAATTTACGAAAAATAGTTTTAATTAGTTAAAAATACTAAATAATTTTTAGAAATCCTTTTTATACCTCAAATAACTAGTAAAACCAATTTAATTATATTTTTAGCCAATTTAGTGCCAAATTACCAAAATACCCCTACTTATGTAAATTCACTATAAATGTTCAAAAATTCACCAAAAATAGTATAATTACTCAAAATTAATTTTCTCAACATATAACTCAATAATATTAATATATATACTCAATTAACCAATTAATTTCTATAAAACACATAATTAACCTAATTTTCCCAAAATTACATAAACTAAATAAATTCCAAATAATTATATAAAATTCACAAAAATTAAAAATAAATTTCTAAAATTCATTTTAACACCTATAAATACCATAAAACACAATTTCATAATTTAATTAATTAATTTTCGAAAATTAGAAAATATTAATAAAATAATAAAAAATTCACAAAAATAAAAATAATTCCCAAAAATTCTAAAAAAAATTCACAAAGATAGATTAAGCTACTAGGATCAATGTTTGTGAAGGAATTTTTCATGAATCAACCAAATAAAAGTTCAAAAAAATCGAAAACCCTAATAGGCCGAAAATGTAAAATCAAATCCTAGAGAAATCTAGACCATTTCAAGTGAAAAAAAAGCTTGAAAATGAACTCACTGGAGCTCAAGGAGAAGATAGAGACCGGTGGCGTTCAAAATGGTGCCCGGACGAAGGAGAACGAAGTTGGTGTTGATTCTCGAATTTTTGGCCAAACCACGGCCAAACAATGCCGGAAATGGAGGCTTCAGGTGGCAGAGGAAGCTTGGGAGGATGGTGGTTGGCCGGGAGGCACACTGATAGGAAGAGAACGGCATGACAGTGGCCGGATTCATAAGGAAGATGATCGGGAGGGAGAGGGATGGCAGAATGGCATAATGGTAATTTCCGGGAGAATTTTACGTAAATGACTCAAAATAATTAAAAATAATTAAAAATGTCTTTAATAAATAACAAACTCATCAAATAATCATAAATATCTATAAAAATTATTAACACTATATATCCCGATGCAGTTTAAAATTAAAAACTCGGGATATTACAGTTAAAGAGCTTCTGAACACATCAAGCACCCATCCCCCAATACTGGAAGCACATTCAGAAGAAACAATAAAGATTAGGACTGCTAGGACATCCCTAAACATTCGAGAAAGGATTGGGAACCTTAGGGAATTCAGTTTCTACCACCTCAATACATTAAAAGAGCCATCTTCCTCAATTATAGATTCACTTAAATACATATCAAGCTCAGACTGCTTGCTTCCATCAAGCCTACTCTCCAACTTGTGCTTCTTAAATTTTGCTTTAAAAATAGAAACACCCTTTCCAGATGCAAAATTATCAATAGCAGAAGTATATTGATTACTTTCAACAGGAATAAGTGACTGTCTATCACATCCAACATCACAGATGCATAAATGCTTACATAACTGTCAAATAACTCAAAAAGAGATGATTTCATAATTGAAAATAAATTGCCTCTACAATCTGGCCCATACTCAAGCTTGCTTGTTGGATCCAAAATATTGGCAAAGAAAATAAAGAAATTGATCTTCTATGGATCCCCCAATATTCATTGAACTTGCTTTTCATATTCAAACCCATATTAATTTGGCTTGAATCATTGGATTGCTTCCACTCATCCATGAAACAATGAAGGTAAGAAATTTCATTAAATAATGAGTTTGCAGTCACATAGTATGAAGCAGATATTCGAAGATTCATTTCATAGAATTGTTGTAAGAAGTCAACCATTTTGTTTACATAGTGCTAATCTAAAATATCAGGAACTTCATCATTTAAATCAGTCCTATAGGATGATTCATTTTCCTCATACTTTTCAAACACTTTTTCATATATACAAGAAATTTTTAATATTAGGTATGTCAAATTCCACCTTGTTGGTGTATCTAAAAACAATGAAGTTTTTGACTCAATACCAACTAAATTAGCAAATTCCCTAAACTTTCTCAATCTTAATGGTGAATTTTTAATATACCTAACTGCTTCCCTAACCTTTTTCATATAAATAGGAACATCTTTCAACCCATCCTATACCATTAGATTCAGAATATATGCAAAACATTTAATATGTACATATTTAGCCATAACATAATTGGTACCCTAAGACAATAATTTTTTTTTTAAAATGACAAAGCAGTGTCATTACTAAAAGCATTGTCCATTATAACAATGAACATATTCTTAATTCCCCACTCCAACAAACAGTTTTCCAATGCCTTAGCAATGTACTCACCTTTATTAAAGTCCATGAGTCAGTTGTCAAACTAACTCTTTGAAAATGTTCTCTAAAAAAACTTTTAGCCTTTCTTCCACATATAAACAAAGGCAGTCTCGACTCATAGTCCATCTAGAAGGGATTTTAAATCTAGGGCAACACACAAACATAAACTTTTTAAAACATTTCCCTTCAACAAACTTAAATGGCAATTCATCTATAGTTATCATTTCAGAAAGTTTATTCCTAATCACTTCTTTATCAAAAATATCCATGTTCCTAAAACCCCCCTATTTTCAGAAACATCAACATTAGAAACACCAGTTTGAAGTGTCAATAAGGATTGCCTAGTGTTTTTACTTTGAGGAAATTTAGTGCAAGACAACATATGGTTTCATAAGGAAAAGGTGCCTTTTAGGATGCACATTACATGATTTAGCACAGTAAATACATCTACCTTTCTGTGTCACCCTAGAAGCATCTTTCACCCTCTCAAAATGCTTCTACACTATGCTTCTAGCATCAATCTCTTTCCATTTCTTAAAGGCATCAGCATCAAAGGCTTACTGAGCTTCCACCTCTTTAGTAATATTACTTCGGCTAGTTGGTGTTTTTGAAGCACCAATAGAACTGGCAAATGCCATACTATAACAAAATAATAAAAAAACATATTAGGAGTTACTGACATAAACAAAATACACATAATAAAAATTATGAATTCATTTCTAAAGAAGAATCATACAGACCTTTATGATTCAAGCCTTTAGAATTGAGTATATGCTTAAAACTTCCACCTTTTAACAATCAATTGAAAACCAGTAGTGACAGAATTCATGCTCTATGTAATTGTTGTCACCTTTTAAGTTATGTTGATTTTATGAATAGAACTATTAAATTTATCAACTTTAGGGACCCATATACAAAGAAAACAAACCATCAGTTCAGGAACAAAATAATAAAAAAAATATTTTTTTGAATAAACACATATATGCAAAGCACATATCTCATAAATTATAAAAATCATTTAGAAATCAACAATTGTTTTATATACATTTAATATATATTTATACACAGTCAAAATCTATTAAAAAATAAAACCTAACAAAAAAGATTAAGAAATTTACAAATCATAAAAAACAACAACATGCAAGACTTCGATCTATTCACAAAGGCACAAATCTATAAACAAGAGTGTGTTATTACAAAAAAAAAATCATCAACACATATGCATAGATCTCACACAGTCACATATTTGATAAAACAAATTTTGTTATTATAAAAAAATTACACAAATAAATGATAAACCTTTTTTCATATTATTTTTAGACTCACATAGTCAAAAATTATTTTTTTATTATACACAAATAACACAATTAAATCACAATTCACGAATCCATTTTGCAATAAACACTAAAACACTTACTCACAGAAAGACAACAATTTCTTTTTATTTTAAAAAATTAACACAAAGAAATTATGAACACATTTTCAAAAAAAAAAACGTAATACAGATCAACAAGCATATTAAAAAATCAAAGTATAAACAACAACAATTTCATTCAAAGTCAGGATCTCACAAATCTTTAAAGAAATTTAAAAAAAAAAAAAATTGAATAACAATGAACAAAAATGGGACATGCATGTCAAAATAAATAAACAACAACACATAATATTGAATTTCCATTACCATATCTATAAGAGAAATGATAAATGGATTTCTGTCATTGAGAGTTTTAAACTATCAAAAAAAAATAATAATAAAGGCCTGAACAAACCACTAACAAAGATCGATTTCAAAACATAGAGATGGAGACTTGAGAGGGTTGGAGACAATATGAGGGACACAGAAAATGAATGACAAAGAGGTTTATGACTGATGGAGGGATAGAGATGTGTAGATGAGGGGGTGTGAATGACAGGAAAAATCAAGAGAATAAAAGGGTCATGTGGCAGAGAGGAGAGAAAAAATGAATTTAGGGTTATTAATTAGTTTAGGATATATATATATAATACCATTTAAGAAAAAATAAATTCAAAAATTTGAGCAGTTCAGATGGCACTGAATACCTACCGAACCGCAACCCGTTGCCTGAAATTTAAACCATGTCATATTTAGACTTCGCTTATTATACATCTTCAATACGTAATACTTCAGGCTTCTGAAGCAACAATTGTGTAATCTTTTCCATTATATATATATATATATATATATATAGATGACATGGTGTAGAATCTTGAACTCTAGTTAATACCCCTTTTAGCATGTGCTAAGCGTATTATTAACATTTGGCAAGTAATAAAAAAAATATTAACTTTTTTCTAAATTGTAAATATTCAAAGATTACTAAATTACTATAAATTTGATTAGATTTGAATAAAATTATAATATTGATATAAATTTTTTAATAATTAATTTAATATAATTGTATATATTAAAATTTAAATCTAAGATTTAATTTTAACTTAAAAAATTTCCTGTCAATTGATTTAAAAATTATTGATAAAAATAAAATAAATTAAATATATGTACATAATAATTAGATTTAGATGTGTTATGATATGAAAGCACATGTTAACTCACCTATTGAGTTTTATCGACATATGGTAATAAATATAGGCACATATCTAAAAAGTAAGTAAAAGTGCATAATCTACTTTCTTTTTTCTTTTGATTGGAAAGATTGTGGCTATGATATTTTATCTTCAAAAAGCATATTATATTATCTTTTGAATGAAATCTAACTTCGTGAGCTTCCTGATATAATATGATTATTTTTTTTATTATGATAATAAATATTTACCAATATTAGTGAGCTCTACAATATAGTATAGTTATTTTTTTTTATTACTCATCATGAAGGTAATAAATATTTATCAATATTAATGTATAGTAGTTATAGATATTTCAAGTGGAGATTTCTATAATTTTACAAAGAAAAATATTAATCAAACTATTCCTGATTGGCATGTACAAACAATCAAGAAGTAACTAAATGATTATGAAAATTAAACATCACATATATAGCCTCAATTTTTTGTTTTATTCTATTTTTAGGGGAATTTTAACTCTAGCAAGACATAAGATCTATCTATATATATATATATATATATAAAATGTTAATGTAGTTTGTTAATTAAGATGTATGCGAATACATTATTGGCCAACCTACGGATATAGATTAGGGCACTGAGTAACGTACGTAAGCAAATCAATTAACAAATGCTAAAAAGTTGACTATTGAGAGTGACTTAATTAACATGCGGATAAGACACCAAAGCTGTAAATCATTGATTAATTAACTTGATTAACATTATTTAATTATAAACAGGTAAAATAATTTTTAATTAGATTAATTGCTTCTTTGACATTTCCACCTGTGATCAAAACACCCAAAAATAATAATAATTAAAATCAATGGCAAATTATTTTTTATACAACACATTTTCATTTCCTCTTGATTAGTTTTTTTTTTTTTTTTTGTGGTCAAATATTGATTAGTTTAGTGCTAGCGAATTAAAATTGCAAATAATATGGTAAAGTTACAGTTGAAATTTTGTTCTTTCAAATTAGTAGAAGGCAAAATTTTGTAATATCCCGGATTTTTAAATTTTTTTAAACTGCATCAGGATATGCAGTGTTAATAATTTTTATATATATTCATGATTATTTAATGAGTTTGTTATTTATTAAAGATATTTTTAATTATTTTAAGTTTTTTACGTAAAATTTTTCTGAGAATTTTATTTTCGAAAAAATTAAGACGTAAATAATTTAATATTAATTATTTTAAATAGTTTTATGAATTTACATGAGTTCATGCATAATTTTAAAGTGTTAAATATAATGCATATACGTATATTTATTTAAATTAAATTAGGATTTATTTTATAATTAAATTATATAATATAGTTTTTATATTAATTAATTAAATAAGTGTATATGTGTATATATATCATTAAATATGTGTGTGGTGCACATTTATTGTTTGTGTTAATTATATATATTAAAATAATAAAGTGAGATATACACATATATATATATATATATATTATTAAAACAAAAAAATAAAGTTTACAATATTTACAACTATGCCACTATCTCCTTCTTCTCCCCCCGATCGATTTTCTCCCATTTCCGGCCACTGTGACCTCCATTTCTTGCCGTCACTGTGCCTCTCAGCCTTCCTCCTTCCTTGCCAGCCATTCCCGACGCCTCAAGTCTCCTTCTCCAGCGTGGTTTGGCCGAAATTTGTGTGAGAGGTCGAAAGTTTTTTCATCGTCGATCAGCACGTTTCCGGCCACCAAATTTGACGCCACTAGTCTCTATCTTCTCCTTGAGCTCTGATGAGTTCATTTCCAAGCTTTATTTCACTTAAAATGGTCTAGATTTCCCTAGGTTTTGATTTTACATTTTCGGCCATTTTAGGGTTCTTGAATTTTTTGAGCTTAGATTTCAATAATTCATGCAAACTTCCTTCAAAAAGATTGATCCTTGTAGCTTGATATACCTATGTGAATTTTTTTGAAATTTTTGGGAATTATTTTGATTTTTGTGAATTTTTTATTATTTTATTAATATTTTCTAATTTTCAAAAATTCATTAATTAAATTATGAAATTATGTTTTATGGTGTTTATAGGTGTTAAAATGAATTTTAGAAATTTATTTGTAATTTTTGTGAATTTTATATAATTATTTGGAATTTATTTAGTTTATGTAATTTTTGGAAAATTAGGTTAATTATGTGTTTTATTAAAATTAATTAGTTAATTGAGTATATTTATTGATATTATTGAATTATATGTTGAGAAATTTAATTTTGAGTAATTATACTATTTTTGGTGAATTTTTTATTAATTTTAGTGAATTTACGTAACTAGGGGTTTTTTGATAATTTGACACTAAATTGGCTAAAAATGTAATTAAATTGGTTTTAATAGTTATTTAAGGTATAAAAATAATTTCTACAAATTATTTAGTATTTTTAACTAATTAAAACTATTTTTCGTAAATTATTTTCAAATTATATCTAAAAGATTCTTCTAAATAAATGAGTTTTTATCGATTTTTAGTAAGTTTTAGGGTTAATTATGTAATTTGAATTTATAAAATGTATTTTGGTCAATATTTATGAATTTATTGAGAATTACCGATTTTTAATAATATTTTATTAAAATTAGGGTTTTTGGGTATTTATCGGTTAAATAAATATTTTTAGCATTTGAATATTTAAATTTGCTATATTTTGAGTATTGAAGGGCATTTTTGGTATTTTTGGAATTTTTCATGTGTTCCGTATTATTCTATGAATTGTGAATTCCGGTCGGTAAATTGTAGTTTGGAGTCCGACCGAGGGATTGTGAATTGTGTTATGCGTATATTCAAAGTGTATTTCTTTGCAGGACCGGCTCTACTCTTTGAGTAGAAAGATGTCTATTTTACAGGAGAGGTTCTGTCGAATTTTTTATAGAATTCTCGTAAAACGTGATGTCCGGTAGAATTCTGATTCTAATTCTGTGTCTAAAATTCTAGGTCGAGTCTTTAGAATTTCCGCTAGAATTATTCTAATTTCTTGTTATCATTTGTTTGTTTAGTTGCGTCGAGACCGAGGCCTAATGGATCAGGCCCGTTAAATCCGTCTCGAGGAGCGCAATAACAGTGAGTTGTTATTTTATATATATATGTTTTAGGGTGCATGTTTTAGAAATGTATGTTTTCATTGTATAAAATATGCATATATAGTTTAATCATTACTTAGGTTTATTTCGGTATATTTACGATATATTTTCGGTATATTTCCAAATTATATGCATGTTTTATTATGAATTTATACTTAAACTGTTTTAAGTATATTTATAGTTTATTTCCAGTTTATTTTGTAACTATATTGGATTTATTTGACGTATATATACTCGAAATATACCTGGTTTACTTTTGGTATATTTCTAGTATATATATGGTTTATGTTGCTATTTTATTCAATTTCACGCATCATTTGTTTTATGAATGTATATTTTATATATTAATGAAGGATATCAATAGAACTGCTACCTAGTGGGCAGCACTAGGACCGAGTATGTACCGGTAGGCTGCTAGCATTTAGGCTATATTACTAACCATTTGTGGATATTGATCGGATTGATTTGATTTGAAGTGTGATGTGATTTGAGTGTGATTGCTAGAGCTCGGTTGACCAAGTGTCTCAGGGCCAATCACACTGACAGTCATATTGTTGGAGCTCAATTGACTTAATGTCTTAAGGCCAGTCTACTATCCAAATGGAACAAGTGAATATATTTGCAATAAGTGAGCCTATATGGCTAGAGTGTTGTCTAACACTGTTTGAGGTTGTGATTTTCTAGGATTCTTTTTGATCCTTCATATACGGATGTATTTTTTAATATTTATATAAAATGATTTTGATGCATCTGTGTGATTTTGCCTATATATATATTTATTATATATACTATTGAATGTGTGCATTTGTCATTTAGCTATGCATGTATATATATTATAACAATTCACTCAGTGAGGTCTGACTCCCCTCCGTTGACCATTTTTCAGGAAAGTCATTGTCTTCAGACCTCAGTAGCAGACCCATATACTGGATTTCTTTCACCCCGGCTTCATTATGTAAACTGCTTATCTGAGCTTTATTTTATAATCTAGACACTGTTGTAGTTGTAAACAGTTATGGGGTTTATGTATTATATTTGTGTGAGTTATGTATTTTAAGGATTTGAACTGGAATTTGTATTAAAAGGATTATTTATATATAAGATGAGGATGTATAATTAATTTTATTGGCAGATTATTATTTTATTTTTATTTATGATTTTATTTCCACTGCAAAATATTTTATTTATGTTATTATGATTATTGCATATTTTATTTTATTTTAAGGCTTGTTACGGGTTTCGGATTCGAAAGAATTCTCGTTCCCTAGCGTCGGTTATGGCCCCTGTTTTGGGTCGTAACAAATTTATTATTAAATCACTTAATAGATATATATTAATATATATTGATTTTGTCATATATATATATATATATATATTCTCATATATAAAAAAAAAACTATTGGAAAGTGAACAACTAACAACTGTATTCCAACAGCTAAAACAAACACCTCCTTAATGTTAGTGAATGAGTAAGTAAATGATAACTCCTTTTAAAGGACATTTTAAATTGTCATTAATTAAAAAATAGATGACTATTCATATTGTACAGTTTATCAACATTTAGATTATATGACTTATTTATTAATTTAAAAAAAATTAAACCGTATTTGTTCTAAAAAAAGTTCAACAACAATCTTGTGATTGTTGCCTTTCCAATTATATATATACTATCAACAACTGTTATTATAATTTTACTAAACACTTAATATCGATTAACTATTAGTTATCAATCACCAACCATCGGCTAACCAAATAGATCTTAAATTCTTTATTTAAAGGCTTTATCAATTTATTTATTAAAACTGTTGGCACCAATTAATAAACCATCTTCATTTTAATAATATTTCAAATTTGAGTTATATAAAATGATATTTCAAGTTTTGAGTTGTAGTGAAAGAACTTTAATTACTAATAATGTAGACCATAAACGAAATATTTTTTATAAAATAATAATATTTTTTATAAATTAATGTTATTGAATAAAATATTTTGATTTCAAAATTTTTATCGCTTTTTTACACCAATTACAAATTTAAAAACACGATATTTATAGTTTAAAAGCATTATTTAACACCAAAAAATATCATAAAATTATTATTTATGGCAATTGCATCAGTTTTGTAACTACCAGACAACTTTATAAAAACAAAGATTGGCTAATCATAGAAGAAAAGACATAGGACAAAACTCGTGTAGGCCAAACATAACCCGTGTCCGGCAATGCACAAAATATAACTAATTTAAGAAGTCAAATATCACTCAATCCGTGACGAAATCATTCTGCCAAAAAAAAACACTAAAATTATGTTCCTAAAATTGACAAATTAATAAAATAAATAAACTGTAAAAATATTTATACACTTTCTAAATATATCTTTCATGTAAATAATTATAATTAATATTGTAATAAAGAAGTTTAACGATCATTTTTCTTCAATGAGTTTCAAAATTAAATTAATTTTCATCTATTATTTTTATTTAAATTATTGATATTTAGAATATAATAAATTATGAATGATAAGATCCGATCCTAATAAAATTATAAAAATGATGAAGATTTATATCATAATTCATATATAAAACATCAGTTAAATAAAAATAATTTATTTCTAATTGATTTTAAATATTGTTGGTAGTTTGAGACTATCCTTGGATGCAATTTAGTGATGTAATTAAATTAAGTTGACTCGCAAACTACTCATAATTGATTTGAAAAAATTTTAAAATTATCGAGTCAAGTTCCAGATCAAAATTCAAACTACTCAAGCAGAGTATTAAGTTGAATTCAAACTCGAACAATTCAAGTAGGTTATTGAATCAAGCTTAAACTTCTAAATATGTAATTTGATAGTCTCATGAGTTTAATTGAGTATAATCAAACTTGTATATATTTACTATTTTATTTTTTATTTTAATATAATTATAAATATTTTTTATCTAATCGAGTTGAATTTAAACTTAAGTCATTTTAAACTATTTAAAAATTTTATTTAGTTAATTAAGTCGAGTGAAAATTGAATATTTAAAAAAAAATCAATCGAATTCAAAAGTAAATTTATAAGTCGAGTTTGGTCAACTCAACTCAAGTCTGATTCCACCCCTATTACAGTTCATAAATATTTTAACAGTCAAATTCGGTAAATGAATTGATTTTTTTTTTTTACTAAAATGCTCAAATATTTCATTTTTAGATGTGCTCTCCAACCATAAATCTACGTGTCATAGGAAGACAACGAGGAAATATTTGTCTACAGGAATATTCATTGCATATATATATAAATCCCAGGAGACAGCTATAAAATCGTAGGACTACATTCATATGTAATAAATTTACATCCTTAAAATGAGCTCCATCCTATGATCAATATTTTTATATAAAATCCATTTCCATCTTTGAACTTGATGTTTTAGACAGCTCTCTTCTTCTTAAAACTGATCCTTGTAACATATATCATTCCATAGATCACAATGGACAAGCAAAGGCGGCAGCAGCAGCAGCTCCTTGTTCAGTTATTGGTAGTGGCGGTGGCCGGACTGTTCTGCTGCGACGTTTCCGCTTATACCCGACCACCAACTCGTCAGAACATATATGTAGGTCAATTAGCTGGAGATGATGATGCTACCCCACAACAGGTACAATTAAATCACCACCATCATTTCCTTCTTCTTCTTCTTGATTTTTTTGTTTTGTATTATTTTCTTTAAATTTTACAAAAAATTAATTTACTTTTCTTCAGAATTCTGAAAAATAAAAAGAGTTATTTTTGGCAATTTTTTGTTGGGATTGGATTACCAAAAGAAAGAAATGAAAGGGAGAGAGAGAGAGAGAGAGAGAGAAGTGTCAAAATTGGTGATAGAGATGTTCTAGCTCATTAAGTCACTATGTCAAACGGTTGGCAAGAGGCCAATTAAGCCATTATGTCAAACGGTTGGCAGGAGCAGGATGTTGTGACTGAAATTTAACCACTTCATCTTATTGTTAAAAAAATAAATAATTATATAAACAATAAATAACGATGTTAAATAATATCTGATATTTGTTATTACTTTTTTTATGTGCATTGTGAGTGTATATAATTATTAATTAAATTAAATCTAAAAATTTATATTTTTAAAATTAATGGTGTAACAAAATTAATTTTCTTTTTTATTGGAAAAAAAAAAGATTATTGTGCTTAAATGTATAAATTGAGATGATTTCATATTAATTCTTGTGTATTGTGTTTGTTAATTTAAGAATGATACTTTAATTTGAATAATATGGGTATATTTTATTTCCTTAATTGGTAGATTATGCAGTATAATTAATTAATAATATGCTATATTTTCATAATCCTTAGATATTGATTTTACTAATCAATATTCAGGAGAATTGTTATTTTTCTCTGTGTTTTGACTTATTATACTATTTTATTTCTGACATTTGAAAAAATATTTATTAATCCATAGCATTTACAATTCGTGTACTATTTTGTTCATAATAGAAAAATTAATGAGTGTTAACTATTATAAATGAATATGAACATTCAGGAATAAATAAATACTAAAAATAAAATAATATAATAAATTAAAACACATGAAAAAAATAGTAATTATTGCTTAATATTCTGTCTTCGACATATTACGGAAATTTGTGGATCTTTTCCTCGTTTGAAAATTTTCCCAAATACGTTTATTTGGTACTGTACTTCAAAGTTGCCATGTATTCTATATCCTACCAACTTTAACATTTAATTTCATATCTAACATCCAATTTTGATGTTACTATAACACTTAATTGCTTATATTCCAATATTTCGCTTGTAAGACCCATTTTGTGATAGCCCGTAAAATAAATTTATGAAATACTAATTTTTAATAACTAACAACGAAACATGTCTGTCTTTCCATCCCAATGATTCTCAATCATTTATTACACGTCAAAAAAAAAATCTAATTACTTGTTAACAATCACATAGGTAAATATCTTCACTGCGTTAATTGCACAAATATCTTCATAAAAATAATCATGTCCAACCTCACCAATTTATTCCTTTCACACTTATAGCTTGACATTTATATAAATTTCAAGTTGAATTCTGTTTTCACATGTAAACTACTACTGAAATTATTAGAAAGTAGAAAAAAAAATTATATATAAAATTTTTCAACCTCCACTTTACTTGGCTCTTGATCACATCTAAGAAAAAAAAAATTTGATAAATAATTTTTTATATTCTAAGCAACGTGAACAATTCCGTTACAGCTTTTTTACTCTCCTATTTTATAGGATTCTGGAGCCAAAAATAAAAAAAAAAATTATCGTTTTATAAGTCACTACACGTTTTAGTTCATAACATGTATTAATGTGTTATTTTTAATATATTTTCTCTCATATGAACTCATTATTTGTGTTAACCTAAGACATACTCGAAGAAGGATATGGAGCAAATCTAAATGTGTGTTTTGTATATAATTGGATAATTATAGACTTATGGGTAACCTTCTGCTGCAGGTGCATATATCAATGGCCGGTGAAGACAAAATGAGAGTAACATGGATAACAAAGGATTTAACTCCAGCAGTAGTAGATTATGGTACAGCTTCTGGACAGTACACGAATTCTTCAAGTGGGGTTACATCTACTTATCGTTACCTCATCTATAAGTCAGGCCACATTCATGATGTAGTCGTTGGTCCCCTTACCCCAAACACAGTTTACTATTATCGTTGCAGCTCCAATTCAGCTCATGAATACAGTTTCAAAACTCCGCCTGCTCAATTCCCTATCAAATTCGTAATCACAGGTATGTGCATTTGTTCCGATTTCAATATCCCATATCAATTATATATACTATTAATTCTGCAGTGAGAAAGTGTGCTTGATGGTATAATACTAATAGGATAAAAACTTATATCGCTGTTGTGACATGAACAATTCAGTCGTGGGCCATAAAATTATTTTTTTAGCCCCTATTTGCATGAGGAATCAAAAAAATTTCAAAGGTAAAAGTGTAAAAGAAATTTGTTGTTTTACAGGCCGTAACAAACAAAATTTATTGTGTTGCGTTCTGCATTATTCATATTAGTATTTGTTTATAAAAACAATTAAAATCAATAGTCTTGGGAAAATTTATAATTTTAACAGTACTGTAATTTTATATAAATATATCATTATGCATTTACCAAACCAATAATGAAAATTTTAAATTTTCTTAAATAAAATTTTAAATTTAAGTTTTATATATATAAAATAAGTATTAGGAGTTTTGCTCGTTTTATGAGTTCGTCCATTTAAATTTTATAAAATAGTCGGAATGGGATAATAAAGATATTAAATGTAAAAATAAATAAATAAAATAGAGTTGAGAGTGTAGCAACACTAATTAATTTAACATGAATGGTTTTTGTTCAATGCATGCAGGTGATCTTGGACAGACAGGTTGGACCCAGTCAACTCTTGAACACATATCAAAATCTGAATACGATGTGCTGCTTCTACCAGGAGATTTATCATATGCTGATTTTATTCAACCCTCTTGGGATTCATTTGGCCGATTAGTGGAGCCATTGGCTAGCCAGCGGCCATGGATGGTGACACAAGGCAATCACGAGGTTGAAAAACTTCCAGTTCTACACGCCACCAAATTTACAGCCTACAATGCTAGATGGAGAATGCCATTTGAAGAAAGTGGCTCAGATTCAAATCTATACTATTCATTCAACGTTGCTGGTGTGCATGTGATCATGTTGGGTTCATATACTGATTTTGATACAAATTCACTTCAGTACAAGTGGTTACAAGCAGATTTAAGCAAGGTTGATAGGTCAAAAACCCCATGGATTGTGGTGCTACTTCATGCACCATGGTATAATTCTAACACTGCCCATCGAGGTGAGGCTGAGTCAGTAGACATGAAGAAATTCATGGAAGGCTTGCTGTATCAAGCCCGTGTTGATGTTGTTTTTGCTGGTCATGTACATGCCTATGAGCGATTTGTAAGCCCTCTTCCACCCTTTATTTTATTTTTAAAGTTGCTTGGTTCTTTTTTAAGTTTTCGAATTCAATCCAGTCTTTAAAAGATCTTTGTCATTTTCAGGTCCATTTTACTGAAATCTTTAAAATAATAAAAATTCATGTGATTATCAGATTCCAAAAGAATGAAGTTGATAATTAAAATTAATATTATTATTTATGCTACTAAAATATTTACACCCGAAGTAGATAATTTTTTTTATACGAAATGATTCTAAATTATTTTATGTTTTTGAGAAAATTGATTTTAATTTAATAGCTATTTATTGGTCATGGTGAATTTTTTTTTTTTTTTTCAGACTAGAGTTTACGAAGACAAAGCCAACAATTGTGGTCCTATTCATATAACAATTGGGGATGGTGGCAATCGTGAAGGTCTTGCTAGAAAGTAAGTTGGTTTCTAATATATAATTAATCTTTGAAAATATATTCACAAATTATTTTGAATTGAATGATATTTTATGGTTTTGCAGGTACATAAATCCAAAACCAGAAATTTCAATCTACAGAGAGGCAAGCTTTGGGCATGGACAACTTCAAGTAGAGAATGCAACACATGCACAATGGACATGGCACAGAAATGACAACGATGAACAAGTTGAAGGTGACTCATTCTGGATAACAAGCCTCTCTTCTAATCCTGCTTGTAAAGTTTGAAAATGTGCCTTGCTAGCTAAATGACAATGGAAAATATCACACAGAAATTTGTTTCTAGGAAAGTAGAATAAAAGATGTAGAAATTAATTAAGGTGAATTGGTATTGAAAATTGATCGTGGATTTTAATTAATGAAAAAATTATCTTAGGAAATTCTTTGATGGTTTTCTAAGAAAAGCTTTAATCCTTGTTTTTTTTTATTTAATTCATATAAGATGTCTATTGTTTTATCATAACTAATTATTAATATTCTTTTAACCATTATTTCTTGTTACAATCTCATAAATGTTAGAAGGGATTGATCTCAAGAGAGGATGCTGCAAAGTCAATCTGGGACCTTAAGATTTAATTGACCGTTATTCCCAATTAGATTGCTTTAAAATTCACATTATTCTTAAAATTTAACATTTTTTACGCAAAAAATAATGACCAACGAGAGAAGAGTATTTGTGCTAAAATATAAATTTTTTTTCAACTCATATGTCATTATGCAAATATCATCACATCGGCATATTCTCAATTACAACATTATGAAATCACCATCAAACAAACCACAAATATGTTCCATATAAAAATTGAACCCAGGAACTTGAAAATTCAATTCAATGCGTTAACCAATTGGTCTGCACTCATTAGCTCCTGGGTATAAATATTAGTTCATCAAAAAATGTCTCGAGTTTAGGCTTATAAAACTTGCCACTTTGAGAATACAAGTAGGAGATTGTGGGCTATTCTGAGTGGCAACCAGGGCCTATAGGCCAGACAAGATTACTCAATCCAAAATTACCATGTTGATATCTAAATATATGGGCCACTCAGTGATAATGCAGTGACAAATGGAGATGCACACCAACACACTGTTCTATTAAGATGATCCACTTTCATGGGATTAACCTTTCAATTGCAGAAACGTTTGAATCCATGTGTATTCTAAACTTAAGAGTTCATTCAAGTTTCAATTAATAATCAATAATGTCCTAAGATCATACAATTAAAAAACAAAATAGTAAGAATAAACCCTTGTAGCTATCGGAACTGGAACTACATCATACCAAAAATTTCAGAAACTTACCAAATTTGAGGTACTGAAATTGAGTTGCAACTGAGAAACTTGAATCTAAATCAAATTGTATGGAATGCAAAGATTTTGCAAATGAATTTGGGTTTCAATGGATTAATATAAACAACTCCTGTGGTCAAAAAAATAAACCCAACTCTAAGTGGGAAATTAGCAAACCCTAAAGCTCTAAGATCACGTGTAGGGGAGGGTTCAATGCACACTTAGCTTTGTAAAAACAACAATAATAATAATGCAAAAAATCTCATCATTAGCCATGCAGGGGATTGGCATTATTTGATATGATTAAAAATGACTTAAGAAAGAACTTAAAAGGGCTCTTCTATTGCAATGTTGATGAGGTCATGCATCTTCATGGCCCATTATTACCCAAAAAAAAAAAAATCTTTTATCTTTATTTGTGGGCCATGCAAGTTAAAAGAATTTCTGCCAATAAGAATACACAACTTCACCCATGATGTAAAATGAAGAATCATAGGTTTTTTTTTTTTTTTTTTTTTTTATCAAAATAAATAAATTATTGTAAGATTTTATAATGGCCTAATACCCTTTTTCACCCATAAACTTTACCCTTTTCACTTATTTTACACATCAACTTTTTTTAACCAATAGCACATATGAACTTCTATTTTTGACCAATTTCACCTATATTGAAACATAACTAAACACATGTTAATGACGTGCGATGACATAGCACAAATGAACATCTATATCAAATATTTTACCCCTAAATTTTACACATTTGGTCTATTTCACCTATAAACTTTTAAAATTAACTAATTGCACATATAAATTTATGTTATAATTTTAATAAAATATTAGTGATGAATTTAACTATTATGCTAATAATTTTTATTTAATTTTAATTAGATAAATATTTTTATTAAAATTGATTAACTTGGCTAAATTAAAATAATTTATTAGAATTTTTATAATAAAATTGGATAAAATTATTGAATATTAACTAAACTAAAAAAATTTAAATGAGTTATGAAGTTTTCAAACAAGTTCAAATATAAGCTTGCGAGTTAAATTGTAACTTTTATGTTTAATAATTTAATTTTAGATATATAATATAAATTTTTATTGTAAAAATATTTTAAAAATATATTATTAGAATAAAATTATAATTTTTATTAAAAATATTATAATTTATTAGTAAATAATTTATTTTTATTTTTAATGTCCAATTATATAATGTTACTATTAAAAAAAAATAGCCGAATACCTTTTTTCACCCTTTTAGTCCATTTCAAGTATCAACTTTAAAAATTAACCAATTGAACATTTAAACTTTTATTTTAGATCAATTTCATTTATGGATATGTCAGCTCACATTAATATGTCAGCTCTTTTTTCACCAACCATTCACCTCACATTCATTAGGTTTATGTGTTTGTCCACGTTGTTAAATGATGTGTGATATGGAATAAAAAAATATCATTCATGGGTGAAATCAGTCCAAATAGAAGTTCATATATGCTATTGATTAAAAAAAATGTTGATGTGTGAAATGAAAAAAAAAGTAAAGTTTAGGGATGAAAAAGGGAATTCGGCCATTTTAGAATTGTGAGGAAAAATTTTCTAAGTCTTTCACGTGTATAACATCATGCAGTCCAATCATATCCCACGGGTCAACTTATTTGGTTCTTTACCATAGGGTGATGTAATCATCTCCCTCTTCCACTCTCTATTCACTATATATATATATATATGAAATTCTTTTTATATCATTTTTCAGTATTTGTGAAAGGATGCAATTATTTTAAAGTTACAATCGAATAGACTACAAAAGAGAATAAAATTATTTCAACAATATATAAAATTAAAATTAAAAACTTTAATAAAAAAAATAAAATTTTTAAATATATATACTACACAACCGTAGGTGAAAATTCTCACCCTCTTTCCCTATATATATATATCAAAACTTTTTTTTTTTTTGAGAGAGAAGCAAAACTAAATGTTTATGAGAAGTCAGTAAATAATTAATTAAGTTCTCATTTTCATCCGTAGTAATCTATAATTTTACTTTTTTTCAGTTTATTAATTAATTACTTAACAAGTGAGATCATTATATTATTTAAAAATTTGTAATTTTAGTGTTTAAAATTTAACTACATTTTAGTCTGCAACCTTTTATAAAACACCTCACTCAATATGAAATTATACGCTGGACTTCATCAATAATAGTAAAAGGAGAAAATGTGTTTAAACATAAACCAAAAAATATATTAAAGTAAAGTAAACTTTATTTTAATGGTTTTTTTTTTTTTTTAGTTTTAATAAAAAAAAAAAAAAGTGTTTTTATTTGGGTAAAGGTGAAAATGTAAAAGGGCCATTTAAACAGTTGGGGAGTCTGCATAATTGTATATATAGGCAATGTAGAGAGGGATGATGATGATGGCGGTGGTGGTAGTAGTGGTGGGTACTCATGAATGCTGCTCCCCTGTTTAATCTGTGGCCATGCAAAATCTCTTGAGCACTGTCATACACATTTATTATTATTATTAAAAAACATTTTAAAAGAAACAACCCCTAACTCCCCATTCCTATCTCCACCCTTAAAAATCATGAAACCCAAATTTTCTTTTTGTTTAAGGGGTGATTGAAGATAGCTGCAAAAAGCAAAATATATATATATTATATAAAATTATTTAATAGGGGTTGAGAAGGATTATTACTAGGTGAGGATAAAACCATAATTATTTGGGGCTTGCCATCATTGGGTGTGTTCAGAACAGAGTGTAATAAAACCTTAGCTCAATTCACACTTAAACCCTAAATTTACTGACCCTCTTTTTTGCTCCCCACCTCCCATTCCCGATCCATTTGGTTGACTGGTTTTTAGTTTGAATTGCAGATCATAAGAATAAGACTGACTACTCCTTGACTGGGCACATCTCACTCCTACTTCTCAAATTTTTAACTACTCAATATGTTGATTTCTGCATATTATAGTTGTAACCCATAATTATATTTATTTATGTACACTTCTCGGCTCAAGTGACAAACTTTTTTACTTTTAGAAAGGAGAAATTTTAAGTTTAATTTCTGTAATTTTTACTAAGTTTGTAAAACCTACCTTGATGGTGATTCATAAAAATAATTTTTAATATACTAACTACTAATAACTAATTACTAACTGTCTATTTCCATCCAATAATACTGAATATTGTATCAAGTTAAAAAAAATCTATGAATATATGTGTTATAAATTTGGCCGTTGAATTTTACGGATTATAAATTTAACCGTTATTACAAATTTGATTCTTAAAGGTAATACACTAAGGGTAGGCAAATAATTTTCCAATAAAATAACCCTTATGAAAAAGAACATTGCTCTCTCTATAAGTTACTCAACCAGACGTCTCCAAGTACATGGAAACAGAGCTCTTTGTGGGGATTAATTTTGAACATAGCAGAATCTAATGGTTTTAGAGCATACTACATTATCATTGCTAGTGTTCGTAAATCAATTATTGCAGCTAGCTAGTAAGTGTGTGTGTATATATATATATTTTTTCAATACACTTGAAACTTAGCTAATAACAGGGCTAAGGTAATGTGTTCAATTCTTTGGAGTGATGTTCTTAGAAAAAAAAAAAAAAAAAAGTTATTCGTTTAAAATTGATTCAATTTATCTGTCGGGTTTGTCCTCTTTACAATTAGAGAATTCAAATTTTTCTCCCTGCTATTTTTAAAAATAACCACTCAAAAGCAAAAATTAATTTAAATAGCAAGAACACTTTACTTTTAAAAAATTGAAGTCTGGAGTTTAATATTTCTCCCTCTCTTTAGACATGTAGAATCTACCTTTAGTTGTGGTAGTTCACAAAAATGATTTTTAAATATTAACCGTTGTTTACTCCTTTTCGTCTTCATGATTCTAGGTCCTGAATCAAGTCAATATATATATATATATATATATATATATATATATATATATTTCAATTCAAATACATATTATTGATCCTTGTTGATTCTGAAAAAAAAAAGAATAATAATAATAATAATAATAACAGATTCACCTCTTCTTTCAACTTAAAAATCAAACAAATGCAATTATTTTTTGGAGGATTGTTATGACTTGGGAGGAATCTGTTGTCCTAATTAATTTTGGAGTGTATCTGACATTTCAGACAAACTCAGCAACTCTAATCCAAGTTAAAAACTTGTTTCAACCTAATATTCAATTTTGCCCTTATTATCTCCAACACCTTCCCTCCTCCTCTATTGGAAAATCTACAAAATAATAAAACAATAATAGAAATTCAAGAGCATAATTTATTATTTCAATTTAGTTTTTTTTTAGAGATATTTTTTCAGTTTAGTTAGATACTAAATAAATAACAAAAATATAAATGTGAATTTTTTCAATCAGATTTACCATGAATCAATTTGGTATATGTAATATCCCGAGTTTTTTTTTTAAATATTTTTATACTGCATTGGGATATGCAGTGTTAATAATTTTTGTATATATTTATGATATTTTTAAGAGTTGTTATTTGTTTAAAGTTATTTTAAGTACTTTACGTAAAATTTTTCCAAAAATTGTATTTTCGAAAAAATTGATATGTAAATAATTTAATACTATTTATTTTGACTTATGAATTTGCATGAACTCCATATAATTTTAAAGTGCTAAAATAAAATGTATATATGTGTATTTATTTAAATTAATTATAGCGTCATTAATTTTCTTAATTTTATTATTTAATTTTTGTATTAATTAATTTTAAGTGTATAAATTATTAAATATATTAAAATATTTGTGTAGTGAGTATTATTTGTGTATGGGAATATACGTATTACTATAATATAAGGTGGACATATATATATACATTATTTTATAACAAAAAAAACAAACAAACAAAGTTTGCAGAAATTACCAAAATGTCATTATCTCCTTCACTTTTTTTCCCAAACGGATTTCACCATTTTCAGCGACTTTCAAGCTGATTTTCTTGTTGTTACTATGCCCCTCAGCCTTCCTCCTCCACCTCCAGCCATTTCCACCACCTAAAGCTCACATTTCCGGCGTTGTTTGGCCAGATTTTCATCAACAAGTCGAAAATCGACTTAGCTCCGATCAAGCCATTTTCGGCCACCAAATTTGATGCCGTCAGTCTCTATATTCTCCTTGAGCTCTGATGAGTGTGATTCCAAGCTTTGTTTCACTTGATCTGGTCTAGAATTGCTTAGGTTTCAATTTCTTCAAATCAGCCATTTTGAGTTTCAAATTTTTTTTAGCTTCAATTTGATTGATTCATAAAAAATTCCTTCACAAAATTTGTTCCTAGAAGCTTAATCTACATGCTGTAATTTTTTTAGAATTTTTGGAATTTATTTTAATTTTTGTGAATTTTTGATTATTTTATTAATATTTTCTAATTTTCGAAAATTAATTAATTAAATTATGAAATTGTGTTTTATGGTGATTATAGGTGTTTAAATGAATTATAGAAATTTTTTTGTAGTTTTTGTAAATTTTTATATATTTATTTGGAATTTATTAAGTTTATGTAATTTTGAAAAATAGGGTTAATTATGTGTTTAATTGAAATAAATTGGTAAATTGAGTATATTTATTGATATTATTGAATTATATGTTGAGAAATTAATTTTTGAGTAATTATATAATTTTTGGTGAATTTTTGAACATTTATAGTAAATTTATACATATAGGGGTATTTTGGTAATTTTACACTAAATTGGTTAAAAATGTAATTAAATTGGTTTTAATAGTTATTTAGGGTATAAAAATGATTTCTACAAATTTTTAGTATTTTTAACTAATTAAAACTATTTTTCGTAAATTATTTTCAAATTATATATATAATATACGATTTTTCTAAATAAATGAGTTTTTATCGGTTTTTAACGTGTTTTAGGGTTAATTACATAATTTGGATTTATAAAATGTATTTTTATTATATAAGGGCATTTTTGGTATTTTGTAATTATTCTGTGAATTGTGAACCTCGATTGGTGAATTATAGTTTGGAGTCCGACTGAGGGATTGTGGTTGTGAATTTGGTGATATTTCCGAAATGTGTATTCTTTGCAAGGCCGGCTCTATTCTTTGAGTAGAGAGATGTCTGTTTTACAGGGGAGGTTCTGCTGAATTTTTGATAGAATTCTCGTAAAACGTAATATCCGGTCAAATCCCTATTCTAATTCTGTGTCTAAAATTCTAGATCGAGTCTTTAGAATTTTTTTTTAATTTTATTCTGATTTCATGTTGTCATTTGTGTGTCTAGCTGCGCCGAGACTGAAGCCTAACGGATCAGGCCCGCCGAGTTTGCCTTGTGGAGCTCTAACATGTGAGTTATTATACTGTATATATATGCATTGCATATAGGATGCATGACTTAGGATCTTTTTTTTCATTATATGTTTAAGTAATAATTTAATTATAATATGATTTGGTATATTTTCGGTTTATTTTTAGTATATTTTTGATATATGTATGTTAGATATTTAGGTTTACGTTTGTTATAATTTAATATTTATACATAATTTAAATGTGCATCGAACCATAATTATTTTATTAAATAATTAGTATAATTTAGGTTTATTCTTAAATAATTGCGTACTATATTATAAACTTACACTTAAATTATTTTTAAGTTTATTTTTGGTATATTTTGATTTATTTCCAAATAAATACATGTTTTATTATTAAATTAAACCTAACACATTAGTGGTATATTTAGGGTTTATTTTTGATATATGCATGCTAGATAACTAGGTTTATTTTTAGTATATTTGTGAATATATGTTAAAAACAAACACATATTTAAATGAATATTTATACATAAATGTTTTATTAAATGATTTGTGTACTTAGGGTATATCTTTTATATATTTAAGTATATTTTTAAGAAAATGCATGTCATATTATTGTTACTCATTTAAATTGTTTTTAACCATATTAATGATTTATCTTTAGTTTATTTCATATTTTATTTGACATATATATACCCGAAATATACTGGCTATATTTTAGGTATATTTTTGGTATATATATATGGTTGATTTTATTATTATGAATGTCGTTCCACATTAATTATTTTCAGAATAAATGATTTACTTAAGTGAAGAATATCAATAGAACGTGCTTCATAGTGGGCAGCACTAGGGCCGTGTATGTACCAGTGCAAAAGAATAGAGTTGAGTGAGAGTTAATTTTGGGTGATTATAATTGATTTAATTGAATTGACTAAGATTAATGGTATGTTAGATAATATGATTGCGGGGCCAATCACACTGACAGTCAGACTGCTGGAGCTCGGTTGACTCAGTGTCTCGGGGCCAGTCTACTGTCCATAAGTGAATTGAATGATCTATTGGGTTGATTGAGATGTGAGATGATAGATAGTGTGATTACTGGAGCTCGATTGATCAAGTGTCTCGGGGCCAATCACACTGACAGTCAGACTACTGGAGCTCGATCGACTTAGTGTCTCGAGGCCAGTCTGCTGTCCATATTGGAATAAGTGTTCTATTTGGAATCAAGTGAGCCTGTATGGCTAGAGTGATGATGGAATTGTTTGAAGTTGCTATTATTAAGGTTCTATGGATCCTTCATGAATTAAAACATACGTTTTCTATATTTAATATATTTATAAAAGCAGAGTTTGACATTTGTGTGAAATGTGTGTGTATATATATATATATATATAAGAATGTCTGATTGTTATGATTTAGTTTGCATGTATATATAGTATAATAATTCACTCAGTGAGGTCTGACCCCCTTCAATTATTTTTTTTCAGGAGATCCCATATCGTCAGACCTTAGTTGTAGAGTTTCTCGTCTGTGTTCTTCAGTCCCGACTATTTTATGCAAATGTATATTCTGAACTCTGATTTGTATTCTAGAAACTGCAATAGTTATGTTAATGTATTTGAGAAACATTATTTTGTTTGGATATTAAATACTTTGAGAATTTGTATTTAAACACTGTACGAATATGTATTCATTTATAAAAGGATTTGGAGTATTTATTATATAATATTGATTTGAAAAATTTTAATTCTGTCGTATTTTTATTTAATTATTGTATGATTTTATTTTCTAAGGCTTGCTGCGGGTTTCGAATTCGAAAGAATTCTCGTTCCCTAGCACCGGTCATAACTCCTAGTTTGGATCGTGACAGTATATAGATATGTAAAATATCAGTTTGGATAAAAAAAATTAAATGAATTCATCTTATTGCCAATTTTTTATATTTTGTATCTCTAGCAATTTTTTTCAATTAAAATAAAAAATTATTTTGCTTTAATTTATCAACTTCAATGCCAATAGAAATGATTTGATGGATATGTTCATTTATAATACTTATACAAATGTCAAATTCAAAATATTGATAAAAATTTATCAATTTTGAATGACGAAAAAGATATCTACATATATTAAATAACGCACAATTCATTAAACTTGCAATGAATAAAAAATTTATAGTGTTATTAGTAATAAGAAGATATCCATTTTTCCTATATAACTCAAAAAATTTTAAATCTTTAATGAATAAAAGATTATTAACTCACATAAACATAAAATTTTAAAAAATAAAAAATAATCTCAAACTTTCTCAACTAATAAGAGTAGAGCCGATAAGATCTAAACCATTTAAAATTCTAAAATATTTTTAGATTTGAATTTTCACAGCATTTATAAAGATTTTTCTAAATTCCACGGTAGGAGATGAGTAGAATCCACTTATATGTATTTTAGCACTAATAAATGATGATTAGGATCCAAACAAGCAATACTTGTCAGAACAAAACTAATAAGAATAGAAAAATATGGGAATGTTGATGATACATAAAGGATTTTGTTCAAATATTTATAGGGTGAAAAAAAAAAAAAAGAAAGAAATGAAGTATTCACATATAATTAGTTTGTGTAGCCAATTATCGCCATGCACGAAAAGCAACAATCTTTTTATCTTTATAAATTCACATACAAACTATAGTCTATTTTATTTTATATTTAATTTTAATTTTTTGGTTGAACCCAAAGTGCTAAGCCGTCTAGACAAGTCCTATATGAATGTTCCCTCAATGTCTCGTTCATTACAAACATGTTTTCCACTTTATGAAAAAAAGCAAACCTAATGTATTGCCTAAAATGGTGACAAATTTAGTGTTACGAATTGGATTTGATTTAATTAATATATTGATCCCAAATCTTATCTGACCAAAGTTAAGAGTTGTTAGGAAGACCCCAATGCTCACCAACTTCTAAAAGTCAAGTTTCTAGCAGGAGTTGAGGAAAGTTGTACCACTTATTAGTTGTAAGAAGAACACATCATAGTAATAATAGTAATGATAATAACAATAATAAATATTTTAATAATATCAATAATTATTACACGAGATCTATAATCCCTTCTATTAATATTAATAATAAAATTTTCTGTTAGATCTTTGTTTTTTTTTACATTGTTTTGTTTTGGCAATATATTTTTCCATGAATCTTTAAATTTAAATAATAATTTAATTTTAGTTCCAAAAATTGGAAGAGCCATAATAGTTTTATATATATATATATATGAGATTCCTCATCTCATTAATGGAAGATTTTAATACTCAAACTTAAATAAATTTTTGAGTTATAGTCATACAAAAAAAGTTCAGATGCTAATAAGTTTTACTTTTATTACATAATCCATTTAATTAGAGTTTTTGTAACTATTGAATACTGAAAATAATTATAATAAAAATGTACTTATTTGTAATTGTATCCTATAATTTTACATGTTTAGAATTTTATTTTTGAATATGTGAAAAACAAAAATTTTCATTTATTTTGTTATTATATTATCGGTTGTAATTATTGTTCGGATATAGAATTCAATTTTTTTTTTAAAAAAAAAGAGATCTCTTGTGGTATTTTAGTCATTTAACAAAAGAAAACAACCCATTTGGATGATAATTATTGGCTGATCTCATTAATAGGATTCACATTTATAAATTCTACACTCTTAATTAGGATTTAATTTTCTCTTCTTACTAACATTCACAACTAACAGTTGTCATCCTATACATACTAACAAGCCACAGTGTTAAAAAAAATCTTAAATTAAGGATTAAATGAATGAGCTCCACGACAACTACTTAAAAAAAAAAATCTTGTTGAATGTAAATGTATTAAATTTAATAATTAAATTTATAATATATAAATATTTATTTTTATTTTAGTTATTAAATATAAAATATTTAAAGTATGTGTTGTAAATTTTGATTTAAATTATCAGTATTTAGAGTCCATTAAATTTTTATTAATTCAATTTAAACTTAACAAAGCTATAAAAATAGTTAAAATTTTTTAATAATTAATTTAATATAATTATATATACCAAATAATGAATCTAAAATATCATTTAAGTGAAAATATTCTCAACTTATTCCAATAGTTTACAGTAAAAAATCTCCGATAAATAAAAGTTAATGGACAACTTTACCCCTAATAGACCCATCCAAAAATACCCACCCTGTCAACTATGATGTTTCACGTTAATGCACTCATAACCGATGAGGATTATGGCTGGCCCAACACTATCACCCATCCAACCCCCCCCTTCCGCTTCTTTCCCCTCCCACCATTATTATCATTTATATGTATGCATAAATATGCCTAAACTTATGATTTTTCATGCCTTCTAATTATGATTGTTTTCTAATAACGTAAAACAAAACATCATCAATTGTTTCAATTTAACACAGTTTGCAAAACCAAAACCAAAAAAAAAACTGCCAAGGGCAACTTTGTCATTTTCTTCTTCTCCAATAATTTGCCCATTGGTTGCAAAAATCTGCCCCCCATTTTTATCATAACATGAACCAGAAAAGTTCTTGCAATATTAGTTTCATGCTTATAATCATAAATTAAAGTAGTTTTCATCAATATAGTAAGAATCCAGACAATTATTCCACTAGAATTTTGAATTCTTACATGATAATGTTTATATATAATATATATAGTGAGTAAAGTTAACAAAAGCACAATTATAGTACAAGGAAAACTTTACTGGCATTTTTTTACCATTTCAACCTCATTATGAGTAGGGTGCATGTTATTGTTGAAAATTTGTTATACATATTATTTTTTTTAATAAAAGTCTTATTTCATTATATCGTTTCACTATATTAGTCAATAAAATTTAAATTTATATATAAAAAGATACATTTTTTAAGATATAAAATTCAAAATTTACCAAGAAAATATTATTTTCTATTATACAATTCATGTTCGCGTAACTTCTATTAATAAAAAAATATGAACTTTTATAAAATAGTGAAAAATTATCTTTCGCAATTAAGGGAATACATATATATTTTGTAAGCATATCTGTAGCATTTGAAATAAGTAAAAATTACAGAAATACCCCTAGGAGATGATTAATTTGATATGACTTTATAGTGGACGGTAGATATAATTGTTGTAAAGAAATGACAAAAGAGCAAAATAGAAGCTGAAAAACCGCCATTGTGGATTAGTGTGGGAAGAGGAAAAGTGCAAAATTACGGCAACAAAAATGATTATAGCCAACAGTTGCCAAACCAAGAAATAATGGTTGGAAAGTGAAATGCAAAAAGACCCTTCTTTTTAAAAAAAAAAAAAATTGTAATAATGTGAGGAAGAAGAAGTTGAAGAAGAAGAAGTAAAATACAAAACAAAAACAAAAGAGAATTGATGACATGATGAGAGTGGTGAAGAGGGTGTGGTGATGATGGTTCGAACCAATCCAAAACCATCATTGCGAATCTTTTGGGACGGCCTAGCCCACCATCATTTTTACAAGCCCTAACTATCACTATGCCCTTTTTTTTTTTTTTCTTTTTTACTCTTTTGAAAAAAAAACCAATAATAATAATAAGTTCTAATATATTTATGCCCTCAACTTAATAATTTTATTTGGATATGACATTTCTGATATCTCGTTTGATAGTTAAAAGAGCTCTTATGAGAGAGTTGTTTTTAAATATATTATAAAGTGTAAAATTTAAATTTTATCATTATCAGTTTAAAAAAAAAAAAATTTTTTACAATTCATTAATATCTAAATTATATAATCTAAATTTTAATAAAAATTTGAGTAAGGTAGATTTATAAGAGAGAAAAATTCTCTTAACATATGTTTTTATATATAAAGATTTGAATCTGAAACTGACCTTAAAGAAATTTAATTTCTCTTTTAATTTAGTCAACATATGTTGATAATATTTTTTTGTTAATTTAATTTCTTAATTTATAAATTATTTAATTTCTTAATTTATAAATTAATCATTTATATACTTCAGGGGATAAAATTAAAACTTTTTAATCCTAAAAAAACACTATTAAAATATTTAAATAATATTTTTATAAAAATTTTCTATAAATTATTTTTTAATGACTTAAGTTGTAATTTGTTAATTGAGGAGATATTAATTATGTCAAAATGTAATAAATTTAAGGGTTATTCAGTCCCCAGTTGAACACAAAAGGCCGTAGGAGTAGCAGTAGCATCATCATTCACATGACCTCATATCCTTCATCACCATCATCATACAAACACCCAAAATACATTAAATATTTTGCCCTTAACCGGCCGCCTTCCATGCTTCCACATGCATGATTGTTGTGTCAGGAAAGTATGCCATGTCCCCCTCTCCCCTCTCACGCCCCATGCCCATAATGCTTCTTCTTCTTCTCCTTCTTCTTCTCCTTCTCCTTCTCCTCATCTTCCTCTATATATTCACACTCTCTTTTCTCCATTTTGTCACTCGCTAGCTCCCTCACCCACTGCTTCTACTGATACTGTAACTGCCACTAGTTGTCACAAGCCAGAGACAGATTTTGCTTCCTTGGCCAAGCCTCTCTATCCAATCAAAAAGGTAATCTTTTTATTTTTCTCTTAGAAAAACAGAGGCCCACCATATCTTTTTATGTTTCTTTGAATTTCTTCTTCTTCTTCTTTCTTCTCTTTCACCAAGATAGCTAGACATGGTTTTGTTTATACATTAGGTCTTGCTGTAATTTTATTTTATTTTATTTTTTTATCGTATTATGTTTTATAACAAGACATTTTAGAGTACGTGTTGAGAGTGTATTAAATTTAAAAAAAATAATAAAAAACAAAAATTTTGTTAAGGAGGGAATGTCTGGTTTTTAAAGATATACTCTTTGGATTCTCCAACATTGTTTTTGCTTGCACTTTTCCAGCTTTAAGATTGTTTTCTTTATATAACTTTCGGCCTGTTCCTTTATATCAACATTATACATTTTCTATTTTTTTTTATGGATATATACATTAATATACAGAACAAGAACCATACATTACAACAAATGTGGGTTCTTTTTTGTTGTAATGTAGACACAAACTCAAGTTCACTACTCTGTAGTCAGTCAGTGAGTCAGTGTTGGTAAAAAAATAAACCTTTATCCTTTTCTTTCATGTTTGGGAAACCGAAAGAAACCAATTTTGATTATGACGATGAGTACAGATTTGGACTTCTCTTATTCCATTTCTGCATATTTTCTCTTCATTTTTTTTTTCTTAATCTTGCTCCCTTCGTGTATATATATACGTGTACACATACATAGAACATTAAATTCTTGCTCTTTGCTCTTCTTCACTTGTCCTGTTTTCCTCTGTTATCTTTGGTTTCTTTCCTATATTAGAGGTAAATCAAGAAAAATTTCTATTGTGTTTAGTACCCTTTTAGCTTCTGATTTTGCTGCCTCTGCTGCTGTTCACATTGTCTATCTGAATCGGTCAATTTTAACCATATGAATTTTGGCACTACCTGAAGATTACCATTTTTTTGGAGCAATCTTTGTGTTGGTTTATTTGTATGTAAGCATTGTGTCATCAATCACACATTTAATACATTTCATGTAGGTTAAATCTATGGAATAAGATTAAAGAATGTGTCCCTTCAGACTATAGTATCACAATGCTGTCTTGTGTGTACTGCTATATGCTTCCGCCTTTTTTTATTTCTTTCTTTTTGGGTTAATTTTACTAATATTATAATGTTGGTTTGGTCTAATGGATCAGGTGTTTGAAAAGTTGGTTGTTGTCATAGTCATGGAGAGAATGAACTCAAAGCTGTACCTGCAAAACTGCTACATAATGAAGGAAAATGAGAAGCTAAGGAAGAAAGCACAACTTCTGAACCAGGAGAATCAAGCACTGCTATCTGAGCTGAAACAGAAGCTCTCAAAGCCTAATTCCAATCCCAATGCCTCCAACAACAACACTATTCCTGACCTCAACCTCAGCTCAAGTTCTACTAAAAATCCTACCAATTCCAGCAGTAACTGATCCAGCTGCTTGTTGGGTGGGATTTTAGGTTTATCAGGACCCCACTAGGAACCCTTTTGCCCTTTTTCTATTTTGTGTAAAACTATAGTCCCCAATAGCGTACTAGTTTGTTCCAATTTCAGCCATATAGGACACTAGCAGTATCTTCTTCTCAGGGATACTTTTCACTTCTATTATCTATATCTTTTTGGGGGGTTTAAGAAAAATGGATTTCTGAACTACAAGGATGTATCAGGATATTTGCTAGAAGAAAAGGAATATAAATATTATTATAGCCTTTGTTTTTTGCCTTTATTTATATCTACATCTCTTTGATATAATCAAGTTCAGCTCTCAAACATAAAGTCCCACAGTGTCGATCTAATAGTTAAGGTATCACGGTCTAATAGTTAAAAGTTGAAATATCACGGAACATAATTTCTTATCTTTGTAATAGTGGTAAAAAAACATAAAACTTAAAAAATATGTTAAAATTCAGATTAATATTAGGTGGCAGATTGTTTCTGCTCCAAACCAGTTATTTCATTGAGTGAATGGATTGGCTGGTAACTTAAATTTGCCCACATTGTTTTTTACTTTTGTGCTTTTTGTTTTAAATTATTTTTATGCCTGAAAGGTTGCTGCAAGTCCACTAAAATCATGAAAAAACAGAGGCAACCCAGTTTCAATAATAGCACATGATTGAACTCTATTGAATATGTCTACCTAGATTCATCTAGTTTTCTTCCATATGCATATCTAATATTGATCAACTTTAACATAGGAACAAATGTGGAGTACTACTTGCTAATAGGCCAATTATGTCGAAGATTGAACAGTTTAAAGGGTCTTCAGTTCAATTTGTGACGTAGAAATTTCTCTTGGTGGTAAACTCTCCAAAATATATTTGAAAAAAGAACCTAAGATTATGCACTACACTGGGAAAAAAAAGGTGTGTAGGTGAAGCATATTTACTAAAGAACAGAAAGGTTAATTTCAAATTCATTGTTAGGTCACTCCATCGAAATGCTAAAATGTATAAATCCCACTCTTCAGGAAACTTAGAATTTAACAATTTGCAGTTAAGGACTTGATTACTAGAAGCCCAGCTCTGATGCATGCTGCAATGGGATGAGAAAGCCCAAGATACCTTAGATTTGTTTTATTATTTTTCTTTTATGTTTATCCTTTTATTTATTTAAAAAAAAAAAAAGAAAAAGGCTGGCTACCAGAGGATTAGAAAGGGGGCTTTTCATATAGATTCTGTTAGATGGGAGGATCTAATCAAAGGTAACATCATCAAAAGTTTCAGAAGAAGTCAATGGGAATTAATATTAAGCATTGAAAAGAAGTGGTAACCCACAAATATCAACTCAGGGACATGACCTAGACCCATGGCATCTACTGGTTGACCACTACACACACATATATGTTCGAATATATTTTAAATATTTTATTTTATCAATCAAAATTTATGTGTTTAGAGATTATAAACTTATCTTTTTGATGTAATACATTGTAAATAAATAAAAATTTCTCTCATTGATTGTACCAAACTGAAATGAATTATTTTCCATTGTAAAAAAAAAAAAAAGAATAATATATTATGAATGTGAATGAACAATATATTGTTTGTGAATAAATAGTTCTCAAATAGTGAAAAGAAAATCTCTATATAAAGGGATTGAAATTCATTAATGAGAAGGTTAAGATTAAGAAAAAGAAAAGATAGATTACTCTTCAAATTCTTTTAATATTATAGTTCTCTAAATTCTCTCCAAACTCTTTCTAAATTCTCTCAAAATCATTCTACTATAAAATATTTTTCTTCTAGTTAAATACTACTAAATTCAAGTTTAGTTCTATAACAAAATAAGTAATTTAATATTTATTTCACAACACGTTATCAGCACGAGGAGCTCTCGATCAAAATAATAAGGTATATATTTCTTAATATTTAATATTTATGAATATATTAGTTGATTATATATTATCATGGATGGCTATGCCTCCTACTAATTTATATATTTATATTTATTTCTTCAATCTAACTTTATATTAATTGTTATTTTTATTTTGTTTTACTAACTACACCATTGATGCAAATATTGCTAGAAATGGTTCTAACCTTATGGATGGCTATGCCTCCTACCAATTTATATTTATGCACATTTATTTTTTTATTATTTATGTTAATGGAAGGCTATACCCCATTTTATATTAATGGACGGTTTTGCCCCATATTTATACATATCGTTATGTTAACTCACTTGCTATAAATAATCATATCAACATTATTTATTGATTTTACTTTATATAATTTATTTCTCAATATATTATATTAAAAAAAAATTCTAACAGCTATATTTTTATTACCAACAGTAATATAACAGTAATAAACGGCTATATTTTTCATTATAAATAGATGAGCTATAAATGTTATTCATTCACACAAATTCATACATTTTCTCTTTCTCTCTTTACTCTAAATTGTAAACATGATTTGGTATATTTATATTTGTGTTTTGATCATGACTATTATAATAGTTTTAGGAATAATTAATATGGAAGATGATTTTCTATTTGATATAATTTTAAGTATTATTATATCATTTTTTGTACCACTATTATTTCTTGCAATATTCATTCATGATATAATTAATTAGTAAATTCTGATCATGTTTGATTTTTTTTAGTAGTCATCAAATTTATGAATTCTAATTGAGTTATTTTTTTATTAGTTATCATAATGAAAAATCTAGCAAAGCTTGAGTTCGTTGCTCTTGACATCACGGGAAAAAATTATATGTCTTGGATTCTAGATGTAGAAATGCATCTTCAATAAATGGGGTTAATTGATATCATAAAAGAAAATAATAACATCTCATTGCAAGATAAGGCCAAGTCTATAATTTTTCTCCGTCGTCATCTTGATGAAGGATTAAAATGTGAATATTTGACTATCAAAGATCCAAGTGTTCTTTGGAAGGATCTAAAAGACATATATGATCATCAAAGAGATGTAATACTACCAGTAGTCACTGATGAATGGAGAGTTTTACGCTTTCAAGATTTCAAAAAAGTGAGTGACTATAATTCTGCAATGTTCAGAATAGTATCACAATTAAAATTCTGTGGACAGACAGTCACAGATGAGGATATGCTGGAGAAAACTTACTCCACATTTCATGCATCAAATGTTACACTGCAACAACAATACAGGATGCAGAGATTTAAAAAATATTCTGAACTAATTTCATGCCTACTGGTAGCTGAGAAAAATAATGAACTCTTGATGAAAAATCATCGGTCCCGTCCCACTGGCTCAATAGCATTTCCAGAAGCAAATGCTAGAAATTATTCCAGATATAAAAATTACAATAGCCGTGGACATGAGAGAGGTAGAGGTCGTGGACGTGGAAGAGGTCAATTCTTTGGCCATGGTCATGGAAATAAATATAATAATACTCCACAACAAACTCAGACTCAACCTCAAAAGAAGTTAAAATCAGTCATCAGTGTTGTTCAAGAAAGGCCTCAATATAAGTCTGAAACTGTGTGTTTCAGATGTGGTAGTAAAGGACACTGGTCACGAATTTGTCGAACACCACCACATCTTTGCCAACTTTATAAGGTATCATTGAAAGGCAAAGAAAAGGAAATAAACTTCAATGAGCATCATACTCATGTTAATGATATAACTCATCTAGATGTTTCTGATTTTACTGATGATTTTACTGACAATGAAAATTGAGACATCTATAATTTTAAGTATATTGTTATTACTTATTTGATTCTGAAGAATATGTTATTGTTATGTATGTTATTTTTAAATTAAATAAAATGTCCTACTTTATAATTATTTTATGTTTTTACCTTAATTGATTAATTTTGTGTTTATCTATTTTAAAGTTTAATATGGATTGTACTCAATATAAAGACAATATTGGAGATCTCTGCATACCAGATAGTGGTACTACACATACTATCTTGAAAAATAGAGATTATTTCTCTGAAATAAAGCCCACAAAGGCAGTTGTAAAAACAATATCAGGTCCTATATATCTGATTGAAGGAATTGGCAAAGCTAAATTTATGTTACCAAATGGAACAAAGTTTATAATTGATGAAGCTTTGTTTTCACCAAAATCAACAAGAAATTTGTTGAGTTTTGATCACATATATCGAAATGGGTGTGATACCCAATCTGTTACTATAAATGGTAATAAATATTTAAGTATAGTTTCCTATGAATCAGGAAAAATGCAAGTATTGGAAAGACTGTCAAAACTCTCTACTGGATTGCATTACATGCATATACATGTAATTGAATCAAATATGGCAGTAAAAGAAAAATCTTATAATCCTTCAATAATAAATTTATGGCATGACAGATTAGGTCATTCTGGATCAGTAATGATGCGAAGGATAATTAAGAATTCACATGGGCATCCCTTGAAGGGGCAAAGAATTCCTCAATCAAATGAAATGCCATGTACAACTTGTTCTCTTGGAAAATTAATCTTGAGACCTTCACCATCTAAAATTCAAAATGAATCACCTATGTTTCTTGAAAGAATTCAAGGTGATATATGTGGGCCAATTCACCCACCATGTGTACCATTCAGATATTTTATGGTATTAATTGATGCATCTAGTAGATGGTCACATGTTTGTCTATTGTCAACTCGTAATGTTGCATTTGCAAGGTTGCTTGCTGAAATTATTAAATTACGAGCACAATTCCCTGATTATACAATCAAGAGGGTAAGACTTGATAATGCTGGTGAATTTACATCTCAAGCATTCGATGATTATTGTATGTCTACTGGGATCATTGTTGAGCATCCTGTTGCCCATGTACATACTCAAAATGGTTTAGCTGAATCATTGATTAAACGACTTCAGCTTATTGCTAGACCATTAATAATAAGAACAAAGCTTCCCATTTTAGTTTGGGGTCATGCAATCCTACATGCTGCTTCATTAATTCACATCAGACCTAGTGCATATCATAAATACTCCCCACTACAATTGGCATTTGGTCAAGAGCCAAATATTTCCCATCTTAAAATTTTTGGTTGTGCAGTATATGTACCCATTGCGCCACCTCAGTGCACAAAAATGGGTCCTCAACGAAGATTGGGAATTTATATTGGGTTTGAAACACCCTCGATTATTAGATATCTTGAACCTCTAACTGGTGATGTTTTTACAGCACGTTTTGCTGATTACCAATTTAATGAGGTTGTTTTCCCAATATTAGGAAAAAGGGAGAAAGAAGGGAAAAGGGATATTTCATGGAATGAACCATCATTATTGCATCTGGATCCTCACACAAAACAATGTGAATTAGAAGTGCAAAAGATTGTGCACTTACAAGCAATTGCAAATCAATTGCCAGATGCATTTACTGATACAAAAAAAGTGACTAAATCATATATACCAGCAGCCAATGCTCCTGCTCGTATTGAAATTCCAGAAATAAAACCTGAGAATAAAGACACTCATGAGTCTAAAACACGCCAGAAGCGTGGAAGACCAATTGGTTCTAAGGATAAAAATCCTCGAAAGAGAAAGGAAGTAGATAATCATATTGATAGCGAGGAAAATATCCCTGAAGAAATAGAAAATAAAGAAAGTCATGAAACATTATCATATACTGTTGCATGTGAAATCATAAATGACAAAGATGATCCTGAACCAAAATCAGTCATGGAATGTCAAAATAGGCATGATTGGATAAAATGGAAAGATGCTATGCAGGCTGAATTGGACTCACTAAACAAATGAAATATTTTTGGGCCAATTATTCCTATGCCTAAAAATGTGAAACCTGTAGGATACAAGTGGGTCTTTGTACGAAAGAGAAATGAGAAAAATGAAATAATAAGGTACAAAGCTAGACTTGTAGCTCAAGGTTTTTCACAAAGGTCAGGAATTGATTATGATGAAACGTATTCTCTCGTTATGGATGCAATTACGTTCAGGTATCTGATTAGCCTAGTAGTTTCTAAGAAATTAGAAATGCGTCTTATGGATGTTGTGACTACTTATTTGTATGGATCACTTGATAGTGACATTTATATGAAAATCCCTAAAGGATTTAAAATGCCTGAAGCATTAAGTATAAAACCCAAAGAAATGTATTCGATCAAGCTCTAGAGATCTTTATATGGGTTAAAACAGTCTGGGCGCATGTGGTATAATCGTTTAAGCGATTATTTGATTAATAAAGGATATGTGAGTAATATTATCTGCCCATCGCGTTTTTATTAAGAAAAAAATATCCGGATTTATGATTATAGCTGTATATGTTGATGATTTGAATATCATTGGAATAGAAAATGAGATCTATGAAGCAACAGTATACTTAAAGGAAGAATTTGAAATGAAAGATCTTGGAAAAACCAAGTATTGCCTTGGTTTACAGATTGAGCAAATGCACAATGGGATATTCGTGCATCAATCAAATTACACAGAAAAGATCTTGAAACGCTTTAATATGGATAAAGCAAATCCTTTAAGTACTCCAATGGTCGTTAGATCACTCAATATTGAGACTGATCCATTTCGACCTTGTGAAGAAAATGAAGAAATTCTTGATCCTGAATTTCCATATCTCAGTGCCATTGGAGCTCTAATGTATCTTGCTAATTGTACTAGACCTGACATTTCTTTTGCAGTTAATTTATTAGCGAGGTTCAGTTCAGCTCCAACAAAAAGGCATTGGAAAGGGGTCAAACATATACTTCGATACCTTCGAGGAAATGTTGATTTGGGTTTATTTTATTCTAATAATTCAAAACAAGAATTGATTGGTTATGCAGATGCAGGGCATTTATCTGATCCTCATAAAGCGAAATCTCAAACAGGCTATGTGTTCACAAATAATGGAACTGCAATTTCTTGGCGTTCCCAGAAACAAACGCTTGTCACTACTTCCTCAAATCATTCTGAAATTATTGCACTACATGAAGCAAGTAGAGAGTGTGTGTGGCTTAGATCAATGACACATCATATTGAAGAATCTTGTGGTTTTTCAGTCAACAAAAGTCCAACAATTTTATATGAAGATAATGCAGCATGCATTGCACAATTAAGGGAAGGATATATCAAAAGTGATAGAACCAAACATATACCTCCAAGATTCTTTTCATACACTCAAGAGCTAATAAAAGACAATCATATAGATATCAAGTATATTCAGTCTAGCCAGAATTCAACTGATCTTTTCATAAAGGCACTTCCAACTACAATCTTTAGAAAGCACGTTCACGATATTGGAATGCGACATCTACATACTATGTGAAGGAAGATTATATATATCAACTTGAGGGGGAGAATATCATGCACTGTACTCTTTTTCCTTAAGCTAAAGTTTTTTCCACTGGATTTTATTTAGCAAGGTTTTAACGAGGCAGTTGCAAAATATTGTTATTCAAGGGGGAGTATTATGAATGTGAATGAACAATATATTGCTTGTGAATGAACAATATATTGCTTGTGAGAGAATAGTTCTCAAATAGTGAACAGAAAATCTCTATATAAAGGGATTGAAATTCATTAATGAGAAGGTTAAGATTAAGAAGAAGAAAAGATAGATTACTCTTCAAATTCTTTTAATATTATAGTTCTCTAAATTCTCTCCAAACTCTTTCTAAATTCTCTCAAAATCATTCTACTATAAAATATTTTTCTTCTAGTTAAATACTACTAAATTCAAGTTTAGTTCTATAACAAAATAAGTAATTTAATTTTTATTTCACAACATAATATATATTTTAGATATCTCATACTTTTTTTTTTGTTTTGCATGTATCTTGTGGATCACCACTATTCATTATTGGTAGTTAGTATATTAGTAGGAGAGATAAATCAATACTTTATATATATATAGTTAAATTGTGATTATATTAACCGAATATAACCTAAAGACATTACACCAAGCCATAGCAATAGGTCAATTAACTCAACAGAGTAAAGAGCAAAATACATGTTCAACTTTCAATTTAACAGTTCATATGAGACTATTATATGAGTAGCCACTTGAGTACAAAATAAAATAATAAAAATAAACTATTTATGATACATAACTCTTTAGAAGAATAAACAAAGTTAGGTTACTGAGATTTATTTGTTGTCCCAAAACAACATTCAAAGCTTGTATTGGCACCATACGTAGAGATGAAGCTCCAGTGTTGCTATATCAAATCTTTTTTTTTTCTTGGGTTATATTCTAGATATTTTATAATTTTTTTAGCATATTATTATGATATCGACCATAATGATTATTAGTATGTTAGCAATGGAGGAGATGTTACACCGGTGAAGTACATTTTTGAACCCATGTGTAAAAGCTCTAAGAAATTTAATTCCTTCAGTTAGAGGAAATCGAGACCTCCAACTACACAAAGCAAAGTGCTTTAACCATCTTAAATATTTTATATTTAAACAATTTGAATATTATATATATATAAGTCTAACTACTATATACAACAAACTTAAATTAATCAAAGTTTTTTCTTAAAATTTTTCCTTACATATATTATAGCGTAAAGAATGTCGTGTCAAAGCAATCACAATTTTTGACCCAAAACAAAAAAGGCAATCACAATTGAATATCTAAAGAAAAGCCCTGTTACCCTGTAGGGCACTGCAGTTAAGAGATTTCTTTCTGAGTGTACCAAATCCCAGTCACCAACCCATCAGCAAGTCAATTTGGAAACCATAAGAGAAGTAAGTCCAAGGAATGATGACCTAAATCTTCTTCGAAGGCCTATACAATTAAGGATCATCATCATCTTCATCTGACCAATATGAATAAAGAGGTTCAAAACAACTACTACCCATCAACTTGGCAAAATGAAGAAGAAAACTGAGGAGTTGGGCAACAAATAAACTTGTTCAATTTTCAAACACAATCATTTCTTTCACCTCTCTATATAATAATTATATGCGACGTGATCTGTTCTATGAAGATTTCACTTCTCCAGAATAATTAATTAAAGCTGAGTAACACAGGCAGCACAATGAAATTCTTTCTAAGTGATATTTGATATGAATATATATATTTACTGTCTAACACATACTAACCGTTCAACTAGGTGTGGGTGGCTAGTTTTGTGTTCATGATTGTTTTGGAAGAAAACTAGGATGTTATATAATTACATTTGACTAAATCTTCATAAAAATAGGCTTAGGTCATCAATGTCAAATCCTAGAGCAAGAAAGTATGGGGAAGTTAAACTGCAGCTGGCATGAAGGTAATATATATACATACATATGTCCATATATTCATACATTGTTAATTGCCTTGGAACAGTAAGAAAGATCTAATTAAGCAAGATATCATATGTTCAATCAATCAATTAACTTCTCTCAACTTTCAAAGATATTTCTAATCAACTTTTGATTCAATTAAATATTTGGAACCAAAGTTAAGATTAATTTGTTAATAAAGTCTAGACCAAATGATAAAAATGGACGGCCCAAAATTTGGAGGTCTTGAATTCAAGTTCTAATGATGTATATTAAAATTAAAACCCTTTAGATAAGGTTTGAAACTATATATGATAATAATAATAATAACAATAGATATATTAATAATATATAATTGTAATTTCCTGTTATGGGATAAATGTATTAGTCAGAAAAAAGTTAACATTAACTTAATCACTAAAATTTTTTGCGTTAATGGGATACATTATACTCAATAATTAGATGCGTAATATAAGACAATTGTTTTAATTTTATTAGTTAAGTATTTGACACTTGACTTATATGTTACACATGTAATCATTGAGTGTAATACACATGATATAAGCAAGAATTTTCTAATTAATTAATTAATTAATTAATCAACATATCTTGATATCTTAATCATCGCTCAACATAATAATTAATGGTGAGAATTTAGTCAGGTTGATAAGTTTTAACATGATTTTTTGACAAAACAGAATTAATCAGATTTTTAAGTATAAAAACAAACTGAATTGAACCAAATTTCAGTTTAGTTCAATTCATAAAAATAAAAATATATCAATTTATTTAAAAGGCTTATTCACCCACTAAAATGATGTAGTTTTATCATTTAGTTATTTTGGATAACCGATTTTTTCAAGTATAAAATCGAACTAAATTTTACTTTGATTCATTTCGGTTCATAAAAATTAAAAATATAAAATAAACAAATTAAACTACGTCAGTTTAGTTTTTAGTTCGATCAGTCCGAAAGTTTTGCCCATCCCTATAATAATACCTACATAAGGAAAGCATTTATTTAAGAGTTAAAATTCGGTAGTTCAATTGCATATGATATTCCCTAAAAAATTGCATACGATATAATAGATATGTATAGATATATTGTTTTTACCCCCAAATAATTAAGTCCTTGTACAACATATATATCTACTATACTAGTTAGTTCGTTATAAAAAAATTTAAAAAAAATAATAAAAAAAGATTTTTAGGAAAAAATTTATCACATCGAACTAAAAAAAAAAAAAGAATCTGCAGGATGAAAATTATTAATAACCTAGCAGACTAAAGATTATTAATAACTAGTTGCCAATTTGCAATTTACACGGAATGAAAATAATATACATATTTTGAAATAATTAATTAAATAATTAAAATTACAAATTAATCAAATATAAAGTTATTGTAACAATTTTATTTGATTATTTTTTTATTAAGTATATATATATATGTAGTCATAATAATAATTGAATAAATAAAATAAAAATAAAAAAAAATTTAAAATTTTTTTACTATTTACATTAAATTAAAAAAAGTGTTTTTTAAATTAAATAAAAAAGGAATGTTTTAATTAAAATAAAAGATATAATTTTCTACAAAAAGAAGAAGTAATGTTTTAAATTTAATAGAATTAGAGTAGTTTACATAAAATTGAATTTATGTATTTTAAAATAAAAAAAATAATTTTTTATAATTTTTTATAAAAAAATATTATGACTTTTAATAATTTAACACATAAATCTTTTAAAAGTGAATGTTAAATTATAAAAAAAATATTTATTAAATTTAAAATTTAATAATTTTAGAAATCAATATTTAATATATATAAATTAAGCGTACCGTTTAGCCAACCTTATGGAAATAAGCCAGCGGAATAAAAGATTATTCATAATGCATTATAAAATTAATAACTCAGCCTTAGCGTGCATTATAAAAATAGAGTCTACATAATAGAAGATCATTAAAGGTTAGGGTTAATTACTCTGAAATCTCTCAGGTTTGAACTATTATACTATTAGATTCTTGTATTTTTAATAATTAATTTAAATATCTTTGAAATTTTGTTCCGATAAATTATTACATTCTTATTGTTTAATTTACTATCAAATAGACTAATTTAAAAAAATAAAAGTTTTATTTGGTCCCTAAACTTACAATATAATTTTAAATTCATTCAATTTTATTATCATTGATTTTTTTAATTATTTTGTTGTTATAATAATATTTATAATATCTAAATAATTTTTATTTTTAATATAAAAATAAATTTAAAACATATTTATTTAGAATTGCTACTTCGTTAATATGATTATGTAACCAATACACTATTAATTAGGATTTATCATATTGACATAGATTTAATTACTACATATCATTAAAATTATTCAGTGTTTGTATATATATATACATACACACACATTGTTTACAAATCGATTGAGAATTACAATTATTAAATTTCATTAAAAAAAATTATTTCAACATGACAAACCTCATTTAGGGTGTAATAACAATTATAAAAATTGAGTTCATATTAGTTTGGTAAACCTTAATTGATAGACATCAATTACATAAATCACATTAATATGATGCCAATTACAAAATTGAATACATGCCAATATGATAAATTATAATTACTGCAATACCGTTATGTAAGTTGTATTAGCACGATAATAATTAGTGAAATTAAGTGAAAATCAATATGATAAATCGTAATTAATACGATATTTATTATATATTCCTATTGGAGTAGTGTTAATTTTAAATCAATATGGTTTAAATTTGTCTCAATGTAAAAAATACAAATTTTACTATTGTAATAAAAATATGATGAATTAAAAATCTATATTAATTTAATAAAAAAATTGGATGAATTTACAACTATATTATTAGTTTAGGATCAAATAGAATTTTTAATTTTTTTAAATTGGTCCATTTAACAATAAATTAAACAGTAACGATATTGTAAGGAAATAAGAACTCTTGTACAATTTGGATGGAAGACTTCATCTATTCAATAATTGAACTTGGCTTTAAATAGCCTTTATAAAGAAACAGAATAGAGAAATAGTAGCCTACAACAATAAGAAAAAATAACAAACTTATTGTAATATCCCGTATTTTTAAAATATTTTTACACTGTACCGGGATATTCAGTGTTAATAATTTTTGAATATATATTACGATAGTTTCACGAGTTGATATGTATTTAAAATCTATTTTAATTACTGTGTATTATTTACAGTACTTTACATAAAATTTTCCCGGAACTTGCATTTTCGGGGAAATTTTCACGTAAATAATTTATTATTAATTATTTCAAATATATTTTCGGACTTGCATGAACTCATACGTATTTTTAAAATACTAAATAAAGCCTATGTGTGTAAATATTTATTTAATTAGGGTTTAATATATATTACCCTAATATTTTATTATTTATTTATTAATTTATTATTATTTAATTATTTTTATTTATTATTATATTTTAAAATATTAAATTTTATGTATGTGGTGTATATTTAATGTGTGTAATTTAATATTATTTTATTATATAGTATAAAGTATATATATATACATATAATATATCAAAAAAAACCAAAACTTTGGAAAATTACCATTTTGCCCCCGAGCCTCCTTCTTCCCCGATCTTCACCCTCACCGCCGTCCGGTCGCTGCTGTGTCGATTTCTCGCCGTTGGTGTGCCATCCGGTGTGCCACCACCTTCCCCAGCCTCTTCCGCCACTTGTGGTAGCCGTTTCCGGTGTCTGGAAGTTGGTTTTGGCCGGAGAAGCCGAAACTTTGGCCACCGTTGATCACGTCGATTCCGACCACCATTTTCGACAACACCGGTCTCTTTATTCTCCTTGAGTTTCGGTGAGTGTGATTCTAGCTTTGGTTTGAGCTAAAATGGTCTAGAATTGCTTAGGTTTCGAATTTTCAATTTCGGTCACATTAGGGTTTTTGATTTTTTTGAGCTTCGAATTGATTGATTCATGAAAACTCCCTTCACAAATGTTGTTCCTAGTAGCTTAATATACATGTATGAATTTTTTTGGAATTTTTGGATTTTTGGGTATTTTTGAATATTTAATATTATTTTCTAATTTTCGGAAATTAATTATTTAAATTATGAAATTGTGTTTTATGGTTAAATTAGGTGTTGAAATGAATTATATGAATTTATTTGGAATTTTTATGAATTTCTAAGTATTTATTTTGAATTATTGAAGTTTATGGAATTTTGGAAAAATTAGGTTAAATTTGTTTTTATTTGAAATTAATTGGTTAATTGAGTTTAATTATTGATATTATTGATAAATATGTTGAGAAAATTAATTTTGGATAATTGTATAATTTTTGGTGAATTTTTGAAGTAATTTAAGTATATTTATATATATAGGGGTATTTGGTAATTTTACACAAAATTGGTTAAAAATGTAATTTAATTGGTTTTAATAGTTATTTAAGGTATAAAAATGATTTCTACAAATTATTTAGTATTTTTAACTAATTAAAACTATTTTTCGTGAATTATTTTCAATTATATATATAATATACGATTTTTCTAATAAAATGAGTTTTTATCGATTTTTACAGTGTTTTAAGGTTAATTATGTAATTTCTACGTATAAAATGTATTTCTATGTTATAAGGATATTTTTGGTATTTCTGAAATTGTTCTGTGTTTGTGGACCCCGGTCGGTAGATTGTAGTCTGGAGTTCGACCGAGGGATTGTAAATGAGATGTGGTGTTTGTTTTTCGAAGTGTGATTCTTTGCAGGGTCGGCTCTACTCTTTTGAGTAGAGAGATGTCCGTTTTACAGGGGAGGTTCTGTCGAATTTTCGGTAGAATTCTCGTAAAATGTGATGTCCAGTCGAACCATAATTCTGTTTCCGTATTTAATACTCTAGATCGAATTCTAGGATTTCTATTAGGTTTATTCTAATGTCGATTATTTATTGCTTGTTTAGTTGCGCTGAGACCAAGGGCTAGTGGACCAGGCCCGTCGGACCCGTCTCGTGGAACGCACTAGGGTGAGTTACTATTTTATATATATGTGCTTTAGGATGTATGATTTTAGAAATACATGTTTCATTTTGACTAAATATACATAAATAACGTGATTTGTATTTAAGTATATTTTTGGTATATATTAAATTATATGCATGTTTTATGAATAAATTATATTTAAAATATTTTTAAATATATTTCAAGCTTAATTTATGATTTAATTGGATTTATTTGACGTATATATACTTGAAATATACCTGGTTTACTTTTGGTATATTTCTAGTATATATATGGTTTATGTTGATATTTTATTGAACTTCATGCATCATTTATTTTTATAAATGAATGTTTTATATTATAAATGATGAAGGATATCAATAGAACGTGCTACCTAGTGGGCAGCACTAGGACCGAGTACGTACCGGTACGCCTATAGTATTTAGGCTATATTACTAACTTATTTGTGGATATTGATTGAATGTGATTATTGAGATATGTGAGATATGGTCTGGAGGTGTGATTGCTGGAGCTCGGTTGACCAAGTGTCTCGGGGCCAATCACACTGTTGGAGCTCGGTTGACTTAGTGTCTCGGGGCCAGTCTACTGTCCAAATGGATTAAGTGGATATATTTGGAATAAGTGAGCCTGTGTGGCTAGAGTGTTGTCTAACACTATCTGAGGTTTTCGATATCATAGGGTTCTATGTGATCCTTCATAAAAGATGATTTTCAGACAAAATATATAAATGATTTTATTGCATTTGTGTGTAATTGCCTGTATATATATATTAGATATATAGTGTTGACTGTATGCATTGTCATTTAGTGTGTATGTATATATATTATAGTAATTCACTCAGTGAGGTCTGACTCCCCTCCGTTGACTATTTTTCAGGAGAGTCAACATCTTCAGACCTCAGTAGCAGGTCGATACGCCGGATTTCTTCCGCCCCGGCTTCTTTGTGTAAATTATTTACTTGAGTCTTATTTTTATAATCTAGACACTGCAGTAGTTGTGAATTAAAGTGTGGGATTTCATGTATTTTATTTAAAGAGATGTATTATATTGAAACTGAATTTGTACTGAAAGATTTTATATATATGCGATGAGTTGAGATTTGATTTAAATCCAGTGATGAAAATGTTATTATTATATTTATGATTTTTATTTCCGCTGCATATTATATTGTTATTGATATTATTGCATGATTTATTTTATTTTTAGGCTTGCTACGGGTTCCGGATTCGAAAGAATTCTCGTTCCCTAGTGCCGGTCATGACCCCTATTTTGGGTCATGACACTTATGCAACTAACTCCTTAACATACAGGGATTTATTCTAACAAACAATTCTACTAAAACTAAAAATTTTATCATTCCCTCCCTTAAACTAAACACTTTTAAGTATTTAGTTTATCTGACACTTCACATACTCCCAACATTTATCGCATTTTCAAAAAATCTGCCAACTTCAAAGGCTTAGTCATCACACCAACTACTTGATTCTTTGTGCCATAAAAAATCAGCTTGATAAAACCATCTTTAACCAAATCTCGAAGAAAATGGAACCGAACATCTATGTGCTTACTTCTGCCATGCTGATAGGATTTTTAGAGAGTTTAATGGTTAAGCTGTTGTACACATGATTGTAGTGCTTTCCTTAAGCTTGTATCCTAATTTCTTAAGTATTCTCCTCATCCATATAGCCTGACAAGCACAGGCTGCAGCTGCAACAAATTCAGCTTCAGTGGTTGATAATGTAACTAGTGGTTGCTTCCTTGAAGACCATGAAACAACCCCTGAATTCATCAAGACAACATATCCGAAGGTGCTTTTTCTGTCTTCAACATCTCCAGCATAATCACTGCCAGTGAATGCAAGAAACTCTTCAGCTTTATCCCTTTTGTAAAGTATCCCATAGTTCACTGTACCTTTTAAGTACCTTAGAGCTCTTTTGGCTGCTTACAAATGTAGCTCCGTAGGCGTAGACATGTAACGACCGATTAAACTCACAGTGTACATTAAGTTAGGTCTAGTGGTGGTGAGATATATGAGACTTCCAACTATTTGCTTAAAATATGTTTCATTAACTTTGATTCCTCCTTTATCACTGTGTAACTTAGAACCTGGCACAATGGGATTACACACAACATTGCTATCCTCCATACCAAAACGCTTTAAAACATCTAAAGCATACTTTCTTTGGCAAATAAAAATACCATTAGCATTTTACAAAACCTCAATGCCAAGGAAAAATCGCACACTCCCCAAATCAGACATTTCAAATTCCTTTAACATAGACTCTTTAAATTCACTCATCATAATTTCATCATCACCAGTATATATCAAGTCATCCACATAAACACTCATGATAAGAATCGTACCTTTACTGGTGGTTTTGATGAACAAAGTTTGTTCACTATAACATCTTTGAAATCCTTCACGTACAAAATATGCTTCAAGTCTGCTAAACCAAGCTCGCGAAGCTTGTTTTAAATCGTACAAAGCCTTTTGCAATTTATACACTTTATGTTCATTCCCTTTCTGCACATACCCCATTGGCTGCTCTACATAGACATCTTTAATTAATTCTCCATGAATGAAGGCAGATTTGACGTCGAGTTGAAAAATCTTCCATCTTCTTTAAGCTGCTAAGGCAATGATCATGCGAACTGTATCCATCCTTGCCACTGGAGCATAGACTTCGGTGTAATCCACTCCTTGCTGTTATGAATAACCCTTGGCCACTAACCTTGTTTTTTATTTGTCCACCTCACCAAGTTCATTAAATTTTGTCTTATAAATCCATTTCACTCCAATTTTCTTGGCACCTTCAGGTAACTTAATTAGTTTCCATGTTTCATTCTTCTCAATTGCCTTCATCTCAACATCCATTGCTAGCTTCCATCTAGGATTTTTTTCAGCTTCTTCAAAACTGGATGGGTCTGCAGATATGATTTGAGCCATATTAACCTCAATATCCTCATCTGAAAAACCTTCACCAGTGACATAATCATTCAGATATGCTGGAGCTTGTCAGATTCTTCTTAATGTACACTGTGAGTTTAATCAGTCATTATATGTCTAAGCCTACGGAGCTACATTTGATATAGTTGTGTGAAAGCATGCACCTTCCTCCTCGATCTGAGATTTAGCCAATAATATGAACATTCTGTTGTTTGACATTTCAGATTGAATAATTAGCCCTCTCTCTGGATGATATATGCGACATTTTCCAGATTTGGTTAAAATTGTAAGACCACGTTCTTGAAGCTGTCTAATGCTTAGGAGATTATTCTTCAGCTTTGGGACATAGAAAACATCATTGATCATATGATTATTACCATCGATATATAGTCTTACCTTTCCTTTTCCAAAAACTCTCATTTTGCTATTATTCCCCAGTTTTACCGTTTCCCGAAATGTCTCATTCAACTCACAGAATGCAGCCTTGTTCCCACTCATATGATTTGAGCACCCTGAGTCAAAGAACCAAATATCTTCGCGTATGGCCTATTTCTCCTCGACATATGCCATCAAAAACATCTCTTCATGTTCATTTAATTCAACATAGTTAACCTTTTTCTCCCAAGCTGGACACTCATATTGGAAATGGCCAAGCTTATGACACTTGTAGCATTCAATGATGGCCTTATTAAAAGCTTGTCGACCTTTGCCCTTACCCCTGCCTTTGTAACCACCCTCTTCCTCATCCTCTACCTTCATTTCTACTATCCACAGTAAATTTCAAAGCTTGCTCCTCACCAGTGCTCTTGTGAAATTTTTGCTCATGCACAACGAGTGAACTTTGCAATTCATCAATTGTGAGTTCATTAATTGTGAGTGCATCAATATCCTTAGATTCTTCAATTGAGACAACAACATAGTTGAATTTCTCAGTTAAAGTTCGAAGAATATTTTCCACAATAGTGACATCCTTCATCTGCTCTCCATTACTCCTCATTTTATTTGCTATACTCATGACATGAGCAAAATATTCTGTAATGGTTTCACTTGCTTTCATCTCCAGAATTTCAAACTCTCTTCTCAATGCTTGAAGAGTTGAGCGTTTCACCCTAGCATTTCCCTCGAACTTCTTTTTCATGGAATCCTATATCTGCTTTGAGGTACGTTTCTCCAAGATTTGCTCAAGAATTATCCTGTTAATAGCTTGGAACAGATAATTCTTAACTTTGAGATCTTTCAGCATTAAATCCTCCAATTGCTTTTGTTGTGCTTCAGATAACTCCACTCCTGCCTCTAGTTCTTGATAACCAGTTTCAATCAGACTCCAATATCTTTTGGATCTCAATAGGTTTTCCATGAGCAAACTCCAATGGTCATAGTGACCATTAAAGCGTGGAATGACAGGTTGTAGGAAATTCTTCTCTTCACTCATCCTCTCTTTCACTTATGTGTTTGGAAATCACTCCAAAAAAAAAATTGTTATAATTTTTTTTTCTCAGGTCCAGTGGGGGAGCTTTGATACGAAATTGTAAGGAAATAAGAACTCTTGTACAATTTGGATGGAAGACTTCATCTATTCAATAACTAAACTTGGCTTTAAATAGCCTTTACAAAGAAACAGAATAGAGAAATAGTAGCCTACAACAATAAGAAAAAATAACAAACTTATGCAACTAACTCCCTAACATACATGGATTTATTCTAACAAACAATTCTACTAAAACTAAAAAATCTTATTAGATATAATAGTTTAACGAAACAAAACCTCGAGGATGTTATAGTAATTATTGAAAACATAAGATCTAATAATATAATAGATCAAATCTTAAAGATGTTATAGTAAGTAACCTAAAGGTTATTAATAACCCCAGCATGCCTTATAAAAATGAAGTTTGCAAAATAAGGAAAAAAAATTATCACATCTAACTGAAAAAAAAAAAAACCCCGGGTTGTCATAAAAAAATTATAAAAATGAGTTTTTTTTTGCTTTGTAAAAAAAAAGTTTGCAAAAGTAGAAAAATAAATATCACATCTAACTCAGAAAAACAATTGAAACCTATGTTACCATAAAAAATATAAAAAAAACTCGGATAAAAAATCGCACTAGAAAAAATAAACCCGAGTCATCATAAAAAAATATAAAAATTTATAAAATGAGTTTCGTTTTTGCATTGTAAAAATATTTTTTGCAAAATTAGAAAATAAATCACATCTAACTCAGAAAAATAATCGAAACCTTGGGTTGCCAAAAAAAAAAAAAAAAAAACTCGGGAAAAAAATTGCGCCGAAAAAAAAAAACATGGGCTGAGTTTTTTTGCATTAAAAAAATAAAGTTTACAAAATTAGGGAAAAAATATCACATCTACGGGAAAAAAATTGCACCGAATCACCTGAAAAAAATTTATCGCCGTTGCCGGGGATCGAACCGGGTCACCCGCGTGACAGGTGGGAATACTTACCACTATACTACAACGACAAGATGATGGACAGGATAGTTTTAGAATATATGTAAAATAAAAAGCAATTTGGCAATAAAAGAGATTAAAAAAAAAAAAAAGGATAGATATAAAAGAGAGAAGTTGCAATAAGAATAAAATTTTGCAAAAATAAAAACATGTTGAGAAGATTTACAGAAGTGAATAGAGGTAGCTTGTGTTGTTAAGCTTGTTGACCCCGTATTATGTATGTGTTTATTTAAGAAGTTGCAGATGAGACCTTTCCAGCTCTTGAGCTCATTAGTCAGATTTCTTTATCCTTCAACAGATACAGAATAGCGTCAATCTATAAAAATCCTGATCACAACAAAGAGATCACAGATTGGCAAAAGAAAGTGATCATGAGTGCTATTAGTTCCCCTGAGTACTACTAGTCCCTTGTAGTTATGCCTCATTATAGGGCTTTTATGCTTAATTTTTGTTTGTATAATCCAGGACTTGAAACTGAAACCCGGAAAACAAAACTGAATAAACAACTTCAGAACATGGAGTTAGAAGTGTAAAGAACAAGTCTAATTCCTCTGCCAAGATGTCGTTATTTTAGTTCCAAGAACAATATCCATGGCAACATCTACAAGTATCTGTTCTATTATTGGGAAAAGAAGGCACATAAGTGTTGCTACCCCTGCTACAAATGCCAGACTCGGCTGCAGCGGAGTTGGAAGGGGATGCAGTGACAAAGTTGCCATTGGTTGTGGTTTTGCAATTGCATCGACATATGTGGGTGTGTGTTAGAGTTGAGTAGCTAGCTATCTACCAAATGGATAGTATTTTGTGGTCTAGCTCGTTATTATTGTTTGCCTCAGCTAGTGTCAAGGCATTTATTTGCCTCATATCTGGATGCAGTTGTCATTTGTAGAGATTGCTGTAATTTGGGCTCCGTTTGCTCCTTTTTGTCAGGATTACATTATGTCATACATTTCTTTTGCTGGACTCTCTTTGTTTTATCAAGTTTTGAATGTTGATTATTTCATACGGAAAATAATGTTGAAGGCAACTTGAAAGATGGTGTGAGATTTCTGAACGGCAACGGAATATAATTCCATCCTAAAAGCACATATGCTTCTGTTTCTGTTTCTGTTTTTAGTGAAGTACAGAATGAACCATTAGTCAGTAACCAAATGTTTGAGAAGGATTTGGGTGATTGACTACTTGTTTGTTATGGAAGTCTGTTACAAGCAAAGATTGCAAATCCTTAAAGCCAACTCACTAATCGCTAATGACGAGTGGAAGGCAGACATATTTCCTAATAACTCGCATGTTACATACGTGTTGCCATTTGTATCTCCTCCGCTTTGACAAAAGCATCGCCTTAGTTTTATGTCTAAAACTAAGACTCCCAGAATTGCGCATCACCTTAATTTTGGTATCTGTGTTCAATTTTTATTAGAAAATTTCTAAATAATATAATTGAAAGTCGAGAATTAAGTTTTAGAAAAATTCAAATATGAAGACTTTCATATATAATATAATGTGAAAAAAAAAATTATTTTATGAAAATATTTCAAAATTAAAATTTGAGGTTATTTTGAAAATAGTAAGATTAACATTTGAAAATATTTTTTTACATTTTATTTTGTTTTTGTTAAATTTAAAGAAAAATATTTTAATAAATAAATTTATTTTATAAGGATCTAAAAGTAATTTTTAAAACACATTTAGACCCTTAAATTAAAATAGGATAGAATTGATACACTTTACAAAGTTGAATAGTTAAATTGATGTAACTTTTAGAATAAAATATAATTAAAAATTAGACTAAAGTTCGGGATAAATTTGATTGTTTTTCCTAATTTTTTTAGTCAAGTATTTTACACTTTACTTATATATCACACATATAATCATTGAGTATAATACATTTGATATATGTAAGAATATTCCATTTAATTAATTCATTACATACCATGACAAAGATATATATATGTTTACTACGTGTGACCCTATGTTTAGCATCTGTTAAATTTTCATCACTCATAATTAGGGGTCAGCATTCGATTGGTTCGGTTGATTTTGATATAGATTATGATCAAATTGAATTAGTCAAATTTTTAAATATAAAAACGAACCGAACTAAACCAAATTTAAATTTAGTTCAGTTTGATTCATAAAAATGCAAATATAAAGTAAGCAAATTGAACTGGACAAAATCGAATTTTATTGTTCGACTGAACCGAACACTCAATTTAATTTTTGATTCGGTTCATTTAGAAGTCTTCCTCATCCCACTAAAACGGTGTAATTTTATTATTCAATTATTTTGATTAGCCGAGTTTTTAAGTGTAAAACCAAATAAAATCAAACCAAATTTTAGTTTGATTCAATTTAGTTCACAAAAATAAAAAATAAACAAATCCAACTATATCAGTTCAATTTTTAGTTTCAGTTTTTAGTTCGACTCATTAGGAAATTTTGCTCAACCCTACAATAATACCGACATAAGGAAAGCATTTACTTAAGAGTGAAAATTCGGTAGTTCAATTGCATATGATATTCCCTCCAAAAAAAAAAAATGCATATGATATAATAGATATGCATAGATATATGATTTTTAATACAATATATATATCTACTATACTTGTGGGTTCGTCATAAATAAATAAATAAATAAATAAATAAATAAATAAATAAATATATATATATATATATATATATATATATATATATATATATATATATATGAGATTTTATCACATAAAACTCAAAAAAAAAAAAAATATATATATATATATATATAGAAGAATCTGCTGAATAAAAATTATTAATAACCTAGCAGAATAAAGATTATTAACAATTAGTCCTCAATCCATACTCTACGCAAAATGTAAATAATATATATATTTTAAAATAATTAATTAAATAATTAAAAACTATAAATTAATCAAATGTTAAAATGATAATTTAAAAAGTTATTATAATAATTTTATTTGATTATTATTTTTTATTAAGAGTGTATATATATATACACTTTTTAGACTCATGATAATAAATAAACTATTAAACATATACTTTAATAATAATAATAATATTATTATTATTTAATTAAATAAAAGTTTTAAAAATAATGAGTGTTATTTATTTATATAAAAATTTAATATTAACTTAGCATAGTTATAATTCATTACAATTTTTATAAAATTTTTATTTAAATAATTATATGATCTTTTTTCAACATTTTATAATTAATACTTTTTCAACTCTAGAACTAATTTTATATAAAAAAAATATTAATGTTATAATTAATTATAAAATAATAAAAAAATTATTAGTTATTTTAAATAAAAAATTTATAAAATAATAAAAAGTTATATTTTTTATATAACAATTTAAATATTACAACATCAGTAAATTTATAATTTATTACAATTTTAGAAAATTTTTTATTTGAGTAGTGACACTTCATTTCTTCAATATTTTTAATATTAATACTTTTATTTACTCAAAAAGTAATTTAATGTAATTTTGTAATTTAAATTAATAATTAAATGATTAAGATTAATTAATTTAAATTTAACTCTTTTTTATTAAATTTTATAAAAATATCTAAAACTATAATTATACTTATTTCCTTACAAAAATACTACTCCCAAATAAATTATATGCTCTATTTTTTAAAATATGATTATGGATACAAGATAAATTTTTTTAACTAATTTAATTATAATTATTTACTTATAAACTTTAATTTATTAAGTATTTAAATATAATAAGAGTATTATTTTATTTATATATTAATCTAATTTTTTAATCTTGACAGTGTTAATTTTAATAAATTTTCTATTTGAATAATTATACAACATTCTTTTAATATTTTTATCTTAATAATAATTTAATTTTACAAACTTGATAGAGTTACAATATAGTAATTTATAACATTCTTTATGAATTTTCTTTTTAAACACAACAATATTCATTAATATTTTCATAATTAATTATTTTATATAATTTATTAATGTTGATTTTAATTATTTACTTATTAAATATAATATAGTAAGATTTATAAAATTATGTTATCTAATTTTTTTATATTAGATAAAATATAAGTAAACCTAATTAAAATAGAAAAATATATATTTTTAACAAAATTACTATTAAATTTTTAATTAATTTAATTTTGTTAGAGATAAAATAGAAGTTAACCTAATTAAAATAAGAAATATACTTTCAATTAAATTAGAATTGTACGTTAATTAATTTAATTTTTATTAGGGATAAAATAAAAGTTAACCTAATTAGAATAAAAAGTATACTTTCAATTAAAATAAAATTACATTTTAATTAATTAAATTAAATTTTTATTGATAAATGACAAAATTATCCAATTTTTATATAATAATGAATGAAAATTTTTTTGTAATATTGTTTGTTCCCCCTATTCGTGTGTGTGTGTGTGTGTGTATATATATATATATATATATATATATATATATATATATATTCTTAATATGCATTGTGATAATGATAAAAAATAAAAAAATAATTGAAAATTTACAGATTTTTTACTTTTTACATTAAATTGAAAAAAATGTGTTTTTAATTGAATAGAAAAGGAAATATCTAGTTAAAATAAAAGACATAATTTTTTGCGAAAAGAAATAGCAATGTTTTAAATTTAATAGAATTAGAGTGTTTTATATAGAATTGAAATTGTGTATTTTAAAATAAGAAAAGAGTTTTTTTTTTTATAATTTTTTATAAAAAAAATATTGTGAATTTTAATAATTCAGCACATAAACATTTAGAAGTGAATGATGAATTATAAAGAAAGACACTTGTCAAATTTTGATTTTATTAACTTTAGAATTTAACATTTAATATAGGGATATGGTACAAATTGGACCCTTAACTTTATCCTGAAGTTTATATTTGACCTTAATAATTTTTTGGTCCTAATTGGACATTAATATTTGAAAATTGAATTATATTGGATCTTTTTTAAAGAATTGTTGCAATTAAGTCATAAAAATTAAAGAAAAGTTTAACTTTAACACTAATTAATAAAAATTAGTTTAAATGAGAGTGGGAATTGATAAAATTACTTTTAAAATATTTTTTGAGTTTATAAAAACCATTTTTTTTAATATTTTTTGAAAATTTAGAAAAAAGTTAAAAATATTTTTTATATATCTATTTTTTAAAAAAAATTTAGAATCAAGCCATATACGTTTAATAAAAAAGAATTAAATTTTTTTTATACACTCAATAATTTGTTAAGAAGTTTTAAAATTTTAAAAGTTTCTATAAATTTAAAAATTTTAAAAAATTATTATGTGTATAGAAAATTTTTAATTCTTTTTTATTAAATGTGTATTACTTGATTCCAAAATGTTTAAATTTTTAGATCTATAAAACAAAATATATATTTTTTTAAATTTTTAAAATTTTTTAAAAATATATTTCTATAAACTTTAAAAATTCATAAATATTTATTTTGAAAGTAATTTCATCAATTTGCATTATTATTCAAGCTAGTTTTTAACAATTAACATTAAATTTAATGTAATAACTCATAAATATTTAAATAAATAAACTATTGTTGTCAGGTGGTTGTTGGGTTGTTTAGTGGTTATTGTTTTGTTGTATAAGATTATCACAGATAACTACTAACAATTTTTCAGTAGAAAAAGAGATTAACTCATTTAATTGCAAGTAATTATCTGTACTTCCAAAGTGGAAGGATCAAATGAAAATTTTGTCAAAAATGCGAGGAGCAAAGTGGTAATTTTTCATATCATCTTCATTGAAAAATTGCACAAAAGCCCCTGAACTCTCCCAATTGATATTGTAGCACTATCATCTTCTTTCTCTCTAATCACCAGTTAAACGACCTCTGTTGGCCACAAAATTTTAACCACAGATCCTTCTCAACCTCCTCTACATCCTAGTAAATTTTATTTTATGAAATTTGACACGGTTTAAGTTAGTTTAACCTCTAAACATTCGACCACTTACTTCCGGTGTGGAATCACCATTTTTTGGTGACTTTTAGTTGCTACGACCACTTCCAATAAGTTTCTCTCATTGTCAGGAATCTTTAGAGACCAACCACGCATCTAGGTGTTGTCGTTTGGTGCTTCGTCAAAGCTCGATCAGCAAATTCCTATTTTTGACCTGATCTATTAATCTGACTATTAATCGAAGTGTTTGAACATGTATGTAGCTTCTCCTTAGTGTTGTAAACACATGTATATGTCTGCTTTATGTAAAATACATTTTCCGGTGAGAAAATCTGGCGAGTCTTAACCAGATTCTGGTAAGAAATAGTAACTAGCCCAAAAAAAGATGATTTTATTTTTAATCAATAGTATAAATTATGAGGATTAATTTCCATAATTGGAGGTAGGTTTGATTCTTCATGGATTTTGGGATAAAAACTCCGGAATTGTATCAGTGGAAATTTCTCTATTTCCATTTAAATTGTTTTAGCACACTGAAATGAATTCCTTTAGCCTTGAATGTCAAATTTAGGATATTTCTAAGTTAATTTAATAATTCCTTGATTTTAATAAATTTTCTAGAATTTTTAGAAATTATTATGAATTTATTTGCTATATATATATATGTTTATATGCATATATTTTGAATAAATATTATTTATTATAGAGAAAACCGGAGAGGGAACATTGGAGACTAGGCAGACGAGGACACGCTAACTGGCTCACTCCACTTGTAAGTTAATATTTTGAAGTGTATGTTAAATTTTGGTATTTAAGAAAATATTGAGTTTGAGATATTATTTATGTTTTGAATATTATTGAGGTTATAATGCTATTCCACTGTTTACATAATTATTTATGGTAAGAATATTATTGTGGAGGATAAATGAGAATATTGTTATTTTTATATTATTTTTCAGTTAGGGCATTCTTTAGAATTTATTATACATTTATTTATATACAGAGTTTTTGAAAAATACTGGTAGAATGGATTACTTGATGGGTGTCATTAGAACCGTGTGCACACTAGTATTAATCTTTAAGTTAGGCCTTTGTGTGGAATATTGTATGGAAAAGCTTGGTTGATGCATAGCTCTTGGGCATATAGTATGGAAAAGTTCGGTTGATGCATAGGAAACGACAGTCCTTGGATGAATAAGTGAGCCGATTGACTTTTAGATTTGTGGTTTAGGATTTTACCATAATTTTCCACTTAAAGACATGTTATAAAATTCTTTTAGGTTTATAAATATGATTTTGGTAAACTAATGATTTTAAATATAAATTATGGATGTTATATTTCTATAAATTATTTTTAACAAAGGAGGTTTTTGAAATAGCATGCATTTTTTTATATATTAGCTTACTCAGTGAGGTCTGACTTCCCTCAATTATTTTTTCAAGATCTTGGGAGTCTACTGTTAATTCTCCTTCTTTGGGCTGGACTCATTATTCACTGGCTACTCTATGTAGGTTATTGTAATGTTATTAATATTTATGGAATAAATGTAGTTAATCTAGATATCGCAGTGGTTTAGTAGAATTATTGTTGTTGTAATTTGTATTAATCTTTGTATTACATTGTAAGTGTAATTTTGAATACTTGAGTTGAGATGTTGGTGATTTTGATGATATTGGAGGAGTGGTGATTGGTAAACGTTATTGGGAGTGTTATTTACGTTTTACAGGTTTCTGGTTTGTTCCCAGTACAGAGAAAACTCTGTCGGATTTTTGTTAGAATTTTAAGAGGTTGATTTTATTGTGATAAATCTTTTAGGCTTACTACGAGTTTTGGAAGCTTCATGCTTTCCCATTCCCTAGTGCCGGTCACGTGCCTATGGGGTTCGGGTCGTGACATTTAATCTTTTCTTTGATTTTTAGGACTTAATTATAATAATTTTTTGAGGAATGGTCCAATATAATATAATATTTAAAGATTAAGGTCCAATTGGGACAAAAATATATTAAGATCAAATATGAATGTTGCATTCAAAATCCGCAAGCGCACAAATCGTGAATTTCAGTATAAAGAGTTATTGTTCCTACGAGGATTGTATATTGAGTACTAATATTTTTACATATTTTCTCAGTTATCAAGTCAAATAGAAGTAATTTAGCAAATAAAATATAAAAAAGTAATTTAAACTAAATTAAATTCAAATAATTAAAATTTTAGAGCCTAGGTGTAGTTTCACTTTCCAATATGATCATGAACACATTAACAAACAAAATACATTGATTTCAGTTAAGGGTAATTGTTCTAAAATGCCTAAAGACTCTTTCGAGTTCAATTAAGCATGTTAAGATTAAAATTTAACCTACTCTCGTGATTAAGAAGTTAATAAAAACTCATTAAGTTCCTTAACAATTATTGGTTTACCACCGTAGACCTCTGCATTTTGTCATGGTTCCCCAAAGAGATTGCCTACTCTCATGGTCAAGTGGTCTAAGTCCTATGAGTCTAAAGCTAATACATTCTCCTAACTCTCGTTAGTGAATCTACTTATAAACATGCAATCAATTGGACCTTTAATTGAATACAAGACATGAAGAGCTACTCATAAAATTAACTGAAAATCAAATTAATAAAACTTGTGTTCAATCACATCATAGAATAGCTACTCCTAACCTAAACCCTAAAATAAAGTTTAGCCAAACATAGCTTTAAAAAAACATTACAAACATAAAATAAATAACAAGAGACTTAAGAAGAAGAAAAATAGATAAAACTTATTTAAGCCTGCTTCAATCTTTAATCATTGTTGAGCTCTTCAATCCCAAAACGACTCTTTTAACTTGGCTTCCCCTTTTCTACTTTTTTAACTTAGAGTAGAGAAAAATATCCTAAATTTTTCCAAGGATTAAAACGGTAAATTTTCTCCTTCAAAACCTCCTCTAATTAGGAAAATAACTCCATAAAATAGCTCCTTAATTATAGGTTTGAATCCCGAACTCTTTAGGAAAACAAAATTCCTACAAAAACATCCCAAAAATGCATAGATTAACTAGAAAACTCAAAAGGAAGTAAAATCAAGCTAATCCTAATAAAACACTAATTATAAATAATAAACTAAATAAAATATAATGAAATACTAATGTATCCTATGGAAATTAAATATAAAAACTATGCAATAATTGACACTAACAATGAACCTTAGGGTAAAGTTCAGGGTCCAATTTCTATCTTATCCTTTTACTATATACTAGTCAAGAATCCGCACAAAAAAAAAAATAAATAAATAAATAATATATATATATATATATATATTGAAATAAATAATTAAATAATTTTAATAAATTAAAACAACAATTTAATTAATATAAAAATGACAATCGAAAAAGTTATTGCAATAATTTTATTTTTTTATTTTTTTTATTAAGAGTACATATATATATTTTTAATATATATAGTAATCATAACTAAACAAATAAAATAAAATAAAATAAAAAATAGTTGAAAAAAAGAATGCTTTAGTTAGAATAAAAGACATAATTTTTAATGAAAGGAAGAGTAATATTTTAGATGTAACAAAATTAGAGTGTTTTACTTAGAATAGAATATGTGTATTCTAAAATAAGATTATTTATATTTTTTTATAGAAAAATATTGTAAATTTTAATAATTCAATACATAATTCTTTAGAGATGAATGTTAAATTTTAGAAAGGGACATTTGTCACATATAAAAATAATTCCAAAATTAATTTATAATAGAAATCCTCTTCAATGACTTAAAGTAATTATTTGACAAATACTTTTATTTTATTTGTCAAATTATAATAATTGACTAACTCAATATCAATTTTACTATTTGCTCTAAATAAATAGTTGAATAGGTAATATATAAATATTGACTCAATAAATAATATTAATTATATATCTTTTATTTTTAATTTTTATTGTAGTCATTGTTCTAACAAATGATGACTATTTTCTACATCAACATCAACATTTGATAACTCCGAAACTGATTTTAGCTATAGAACCTACACAAATGAGAACAAGTGGGTGAATGGGTAGGGTTTTTCTCACAAATACTTTGATACTTAAGTCTGTATTTGTTTATAAATAATATAAAGAATATTGAGAATAGTATGTAAGATAGATAACGAATACAATAGAATATATGGTAGAGAATATCTTTGTCACGACTCGAACCCAAGGGGCACGTGATTGGCAATAGGGAATGAGAAAGCGTGTAGCTTCCGAAACTCGTAATAAGCCTAATAAATTTAACAAAAATTTGACAGAGTTTCCTTTATACCAGAAACAAAACCAAAACCTGCATGAAGCAAATGACACTCCTAATATAATTTTGATCAACAGTACTCCACAATATTCCAATAATCCACCATCACCAAATTAAATACATAGATCTCCAATACAATAAAATCCACAACACAAATTACATAAGATGGTTTACTATTGCGGTGTCTACAATTTAAATACACAATATATATGTCAATTAGACCTACATAAATTGGCCGGAGAAGAAGAAACCTGGCGTAGATGACAACCACTATCTAATTGAATGCGAGGTATTGGAAAAATAAGTTGAGGGGATTTAGATCTCACTGAGTGAATTAATTTTATAAAATGCATGCTGGTTTAAAACATTTATTAAAACCTTTTAAAATAAAATAAAATAAAATAAATATAAATATAAATATTTAAATCCTTTACTTTACTCAACTTATTTTTATACAAAATCCTTTCTTAAATTCATAAACCACTCGTAATAGCATTCTCATATGAAATCATATAAATTAAAATCTTTAGTGGAAATCATAGTAGAACCTTAAATCTCAAGTTCTATTAACCTTTCAGCTCTTTTAAATCCAATTGATTGTCGATCTTAGAGAGCAAGCTCCATTAGCGTTCAGCCACAGTCAGTCTCTTACACCAATTATTTACTGGCACCCAAAGAGCAAGCTCGACCAGGGTCCAACTAGTAAATATATACCTGTCTAGAGATTCACTTAACCATGGCTCAATCATAAACCTTACCTAAAGAGACTCACTTAACCAGGGCTCAACCATAAACCTTGCCCAAAGAGACTTACTCAACCAGGGCTCACAATCCACGAATTAATGGCCATTTCACAATCAATATTAGTCTGCACACAGTACTGATGACACCCATTAGGTAGCATGTTCTACCTTTTTTCCAAATCAATTTATATCATAATGATTAAAATAAATAAAATAGATAAAATAAATTTCACTAAAGCTTCTTTTCCAAATATTATTCATGATAAGAAAATAATAATAATGCATGTGGAAAAACATATATTCATAAATAAATTCATATAACCAACTTAAATATTATATTAACCACATGAAACTTCTAATTTAAATATTTTCAACACACATTTCATAAAATTAATTCACAGGTTGAGCATGCTGGCCGACCTATCCTCAATTATCTTTGCTCCACACCTCTTGCTCCCGAATGCTCTAAAGATATATAGATCATATTTTATTTAATAAATAACTCTAAATAAATTCCTAAAAATCTTGAAAAATTATAAAATTCCAGAAATAATAAAAATAGCCTTAAAAACACCAAAATGATTAATTTTGATGCTCAAATGATTTTTAAAATGAATTAAACTAACATATATAGAAATATGCAATTTCCCCATAATCAATCCAAAATTTTTATAACAAAATCTGTAAGGAATTAGACTTCGGTCTAGTTACAAGAAATGATCACCACAATATACGCTATTTAATAAAAATAACTTAGAATATTTCCGGGCTAGTTACTGTTCATCAATGGAATCTATCTAATACACGTCAAATCTCATTGGAAAACAAAACATTAGACCCAACAATTCATACCAACATGTTCCCCATAATCTATAGAATACATATGAACCCTCAAACATACCAAAATGCTTATAGAATAAAGAGATATACAAATAAAAAAGAAAATACCTAAAAATTCTCCAAATATTCCACTGATGAAGATTGGATGTAAGACCAGTGTCAAAAGACTCCTGAGACAGTGGAGAATGAAGTAAAAATACTAGTCTTGACTGATTGGTAAAGAAATAAACGTTCCAACTTCATATACCTTGAGTAGAAATTTAAAATTAAAATATGGAAATTTACGAACTAAATCTACTTAAACGGACACCACCAGTGCATAGAGGATGTTGAAAAATAGTTGGATACTGAATTTCATGTCAAATAGAGGTCGTTTGATTGGTGAATGAAAATAGGAAAAATTCTGGTGCTACTGTGACAATCCGGGGAGTACAGTTTTCCCGAAAAAGTCAAAACGATATGACTTATAATACTGGATCCAAGCAGAATTATGATTTAAACTTCAGAGTGCTTCTCTCTTCTACTAATATAAAAAGATGAATAGAAGAGAGGTGGACTATATCATCAACTTATTCCATTTGTCTAGGAAAGCTAGCCATGTTTTATGGTGAATATTGTCAAGTTTAAATGCTTTGAGACCACAAGAGAACATGAGTACTCAAGGCATGAGGCATGTGGGCCTAGCCTAAGGCATGATAATTACGTTGAGTACATTAAGGTGCTCAGGGAAGGGATGAGGTTAAGGCTTTGACAGCTCCGTGGGCCCACTCTATTCTATTTCAAAAGAGGGGATTCGTGCAATGTCCAAGGTTTAGAATCCATGTACGTATTCTAATATCATGTCAAAGCTAAAAAGAGAAGAGTCAAAGATGAAGGGAACAGAGCAGAGTGAAGCTCCCTGAGCGAAGTGATCTCTCGGCCTAACTACGAAGGACGTGTGGGTCATTTTTGCCGTAGTCAGAAATGACTCCCGAAGTCGAGGGCGATGAGAAATAGCGAGGAATGAATTAGCAAGTTCTTTACCAATTTGTTCTTGGCTATTGGGGCTTCTCTAGAACTTTCACATCTGTCAGCTTTAAAATGAAGAGGAAGATGGAAAATTCCCACTTTAGTTGTTACATTTTTTGTAAAATTTTTGTTTGGTCCTTCCACTTTGAGGCTTGAGATAAATGCATTTAATGAGTTAACACCATACAACAACCTCACAATAATACTGCAATAACTCAATAACAATTCGACAACAATGACAATAACTGAACATCAACATCAATAACTGAATAACCAACAATAAGCACATCAACTACAAATTAATAGCCCATTAACAACACAATAATAACACAAAAACCCAACATCAACAGTACCTTATAAATATTTTTATAAATAAATTAAAGGTTATTACATTCTTCCCTCCTTAAGAAAATTCGTCCTCGAATTTTAAACTCTTACATCAATTTCCAAATAAATTGGGATATCGACCTTTCATATGTGTTTTAGTTTCCTAAGTAAAATCTTCTACTGTATGGTTACTCCATCAAACTTTCACCATAGGAATCTCTTTAGTATAGAGTTGAGGAACCTGATGATTTACAATCGCCATAGGATATTCTTCATACGACAGATCCTCACTAAACTCCACTGTCAGAGGCTCAATAATCTGAGAAGGATCAGAGATATACTTCCTTGATATAGATACATGAAACACTGAGTGGATTCGAGATAATTCAGGTGGCAACACCAATCTATAAGCCATTTCTCCAACTCTAGAATGAATCTCGAAAGGTCCAATGTATCTTGGCGCTAATTTTCCTTTCTTGCTAAACCTCATCACCCCTTTCATTAGAGACACCTTCAAAAACACCATGTCCCCAACCAAAAATGACACATCCTTTCTCTTAGGATCAATATAGCTTTTCTATCGGCTAAAGGTTGTCCTCAATCTCTGTTGAATAAGAGGAATTTGCTCTGAAGTCACTTGCACTAATTATGAACTGGTCAATTTCCTCTCACCAACTTCCCAATATAATGGTGACCTACACTTTCTACTATATCATGCTTCATACGGAGCTATTTCAATACTTGCATGATAGCTGTTGTTATATGCAAATTCAATTAATGGCAAGTGTAAATCCCATTGACCACTAAACATCATCATACACATTCTCAATATATCCTCTAATGTCTGAATGGTCCTTTCTGACTGGCCATCCGTTTGAGGATAAAATGCAGTGCTGAAATGTCACAGCTGTACCCTAATTCTCAGTACATTTACATTCATTATGCTTATAGTAAATAATTGTCCTTGATTGAAAAATTAAAAGTTTGGGGATTTATAGGTAACTTAAGCATTTCATTAAGGACCAAAAGGAGTATTTTACATATTATTTATTTTTTTTGGGTATATCGTGAGGAGCTACCATAAGAATGAAAGAAAGAAAGAAAAGAAAAAAAAGGGGGGAAAAGAGGGCTGATTCATTTTCTCTTATAAAAAAAAGGGGTAACTTAAATATGTTAAGATTTGGGGATGTCCAGCTTTTATCAAAAGACTAAAATTGGACAAATTGGATGTGAAATCGATTAAAAGAAGGTTTATTAGATATCCTAAAGACAGTTTAAGGTATTGCTTTTATCTTCCTACTGAATAAGTTGTTGTAAGTAGAGATGTTATTTTCCTTGAGAAAGGGTTTCTAAAGGAAGGTGGTAAAGGATGGAAGATAATATTAGATGAGGCGTCATATAAAAAAGCCCAACCAATTGATCAAATGGATATTAATCAATCTAATGAGCCTATTCCATTGAGAATGTCATCACACTGACTTCTAGAAAATCTAATAGGGTATCTCGTCCTCTGGAGAAATATGATTTTCTTCATGATATGCAAGAGTTTCACATTCATAAAGAAAACATTCATGTTGATGATCCTACTATATATGAAGAAGCTTTATATGATAAAGATTATTCTAGATGGATAGAGATTATAAGAACTAAAATGGATTCCATGTATGTCAACTAAGTCTGGATACTTATTGATTCTCCTGAGGGTATTATACCCACTAGGTGTAAATGGATCCTCAAAAGAAAGATTGGTGCAGATAGAAAGGTTGAGACTTATATAGCTAAGCTTGTAGTGAAAGAGTTTCGCTAAAGGTAAATGGTTGACTATAAGGAGACCTGCTTACCAGTAGCCGTACTTAAATCCATTTAAATTCATTTAGCCGCACACTATGATTATGAGGTTTGGCATATAGATGTCAAAAACTGCTTTCCTTAATGGCTATATTAAGGGAGAATTTTTCAAAGAGCAACCCAAGGGTTTTGAACCCGTGGAAAGCTCTAAAGTGTGCAAGCTTAATAAACCTATTTATGGTTTAAATCAGGATTCAAGGAGTTGGAATCATTGTTTCAATGAGGCTGTCCATTCTTATAGTTTCATTAAGAATAATGATGAGCTATATGTTTACAAAAGGGTTAGGGGGAGCTAACTCACTAACCCACTTTCCTAATCTTGTAAGTGTATGACATTTTATTAATTGGAAATTATGTCGTAATGATGACTTCTAAGAATATATAGCTATCTAAAACCTTCTCGATGAAGGACTTTGGGGTGGCAACCCATATCTCAAGATTCGAATCTACAAAGATAGATTAAAGATAATGATAGTTTTATCCCAAAGTCTTTACTTGGAAAAGGTGTTGAAGAGGTTCAACATGCTTAATTCCAAAAGCAGTTAAGGGAATCTTTTAGTACTTGAGAAGCACCAAAGATTTAACCTTAACTTATGGAGAAGATTATTTATAGATAGATGATTTCATAGATTTTGATTTTCAATCAGATAAGGATGATAAAAAGTCTATCTTTAAGTTTGTTTACATATGTAATGGAGGTGCAGTCAGCTGGAAGAGTTCCAAGTAAGGTATCATTGCTAATTGCACTACAGAAGCTGAGTATATAGTCGTATCAAATGTTGCTAAAGTAGTTGTTTGGATTAAGAAGTTCATTTATGAACTAACAGTTGTTCCTTCCATTGAGTCGCCAATTCCTCTCTATTGCGACCATAATGGAGCCATTACTTTGGCAAAGGAACACATGTCTCACTAGAAATCCAAACACATAGAAAGACACTTTCATATTATTAGAAAACTTATTGGCAGGGCTTTGTGCCCATGCAAAAGGTAGCTTTAGTCGACCATGTGGTTGATCCACTAACTAAGGCACTCACTTAGCCACAGTTTGACCATCATCTTGAGAAGATGGGCCTTAGATATTGTAGTGAATGGCACTAGTGCAAGTGGGAGATTGTTAGCATAGATGTGCCCTAGAGTCATTCTTGTATTTAATAATGACATTGTAAATTATCCCTATGACAATATAATATTTATTTAAATAAAGAGTTTGTTTATTTGAATGTTTACCCTTTAGCATTATATTAAATAAATTTATTATTAAGATTTAATAATATGAGTGTCAAATTTATTTAGTACATATGCTATAAATAGTTCATAGTCGAATAATTAATATTTGGGTAATATTAATTAGACTATCACCTCTGTTTATTTTCCTTGATTATTATGTGATATTAATAGTGAGAGATAGTGAGTCTCATGCTACTTGATATGAGATATTAGAATAGACATATAGATACTCATGTGATGGGTGGATCGAATAGTGACATTAGATTTGTGATCACAATAATATTCACTTATAGTCAATGATCATTGTGTAATATCCCGTGTTTTTTAAACATTTTTACACTGTATCGGGATATGCAGTGTTAATAATTCTTAAATGTGATATTGATATTTTATGAGCTTTTATTTAATTAAAATTGAATTTTTAATTGTTTATTATTATTTAAGTGCTTTATGTAAAATTTTCCCGGGACTTGTATTTTCGGGGAAATTTTCACGTAAATAATTTATTATTAATTATTTTGAATAGATTTTCAGACTTGCATGAACTCATACATATTTTTAAAATACTAGATAACGTGTATATGTGTATTTATTTATTTAATTAGGGTTTGATTTATTACCCTAATATTTTATTATTTTATTATTTATTTATTTGGTTTATTGTTATTTAATTATTTTCATGTAGTATATAAATTATTAAAATATTATGAGTGGTGTGTGATTTTTTCAAATATTTTATTAACATACCATATTATTTTTATATTATTATTATTTTTTTCTTTTTCTTTTCTTTTCTTTTTCTTTTCCTTTTTCTTTCTTTCTTTTTCTTTTCTTTTCCTTCGGTTTCTTCTTCCCCGACGTCCCCATCTTCCCCTCACCGCTGCAACTCCCGACCACCTACCGTCACTGTGCCTCCCACTATGCCACCTCCACTTCCAGCTGCTCCGCCGCCCCTAGTCTTCTTCCCCGGCGCCGGCTAGCTTCATTTCCACCATTTTTGGCCGAAATCCAAGCTTCAACGTTTCTTCCTCCTTCGGCAACCAAACTTCGCGTTTCTGATGTCTTTGGACTCCTCTAGCAATGGTAATCTTGATTCTAGCTTTGGTTTGAGCTCAAATTCCCTTGATTTCCTTGTTTTTCGATTTTTCTCATTTTGGCCAAATTAGGTTTTTGATTTTTTTTTTGAATTTTTCTTGTTGATTCATGAAAAATCCCTTAACAAATGTTGATCCTAGTAGCTTAATCTACATGTGTGAATTTTTTTAGAATTTTTGAAGATTATTTTGATTTTTGGGTATTTTTGAATATTTTAATATTTTTTTCTAATTTTCGGAAATTAATTAATTAAATTATGAAATTGTGTTTTATGATAATTATAGGTGTTTAAATGCATTATAGGAATTTATTTGGAATTTTTATGAATTTCTAAGTATTTATTTTGAATTTATTTAGGTTTATGTAATTTTGGAAAATTAGGTTAATTGTGTTTTTAATTGAAATTAATTGGTAAATTGAGTTTAATTATTTATATTATTGATAAATATGTTGAGAAAATTAATTTTTGATAATTATATGATTTTTGGTGAATTTTTGAAGTAATTTTAGTATATTTATATATATAGGGGTATTTTGGTAATTTTACACAAATTGGCAAAAAATGTAATTTAATTGGTATTAATAGTTATTTAAGGTATAAAAATGATTTCTACAAATTATTTAATATTTTTAATTAATTAAAACTATTTTTCGTGAATTATTTTCAATTATATATATAATATACGATTTTACTAATAAAATGAGTTTTTATCGGTTTTTAATGTGTTTAAAGGTTAATTATGTAATTTATACGTATAAAATGTATTTCTATGTTATAAGGGTATTCTTGGTAATTCTGAAATTTGTTTTGTGATTGTGGACCCCGGTCGGTAGACTGTAGTTTGGAGTCTGACTGAGGGGTTGTGAATGGATTATTGTGCCTGTTTTTCGAAGTGTATTTCTTTGCAGGGTCGGATCTACTCTTTGAGTAGAGAGATGTCCGTTTTACAGGGGAGGTTCTGCTAAATTTTTGGTAGAATTCTCGTAAAACGTGATGTCCGGTCGAACCCTAATTTCGATTCTGTGTTTCATATTCTAGATCGAGTTTCTAGGATTTTCTGTTAGGTTTATCCTGATGTCTGTTATTTTTTGTTTGTTTAGTTGCGCCGAGACCGAGGCCTAGTGGACCAGGCCTGTCGGACCCATCTCGTGGAGCGCATTAAGTGTGAGTTACTATTTTATATATATGTGTTTAGGATGCATGATTTTAGAAATATATGTTTCATTTTGATTAAATATGCATAAATAATTTGGTTAGTGCCTAAGTTTATTTTTAGTTTACTTTTGGTTTATTTTTGGTATATATTAAATTATATGCATGTTTTATTAATAAATTATATTTAAAATATTTTTAAATATATTTCTAGCTTAATTTGTAATTTGATTGGATTTATTTGACGTATATATACTCAAAATATACCTGATTTACTTTTGGTATATTTCCAGTATATATATGGGTTATATTGTTATTTTATTTAAATTCATGCATCATTTATTAGTGAATGAATGTTTTATATTTATTAATGAAGGATATCAATAGAACGTGCTACCTAGTGGGTAGCACTAGGACTGAGTACGTACCGATGCGCTTATAGCATTTAGGCTATATTACTAACCTATTTGTGGATATTGATTGGTTATGATTATTTGATGTGTGAGATATGGTTTAGAGGTGTGATTGCTGGAGCTCGGTTGACCAAGTGTCTCGGGGCCAATCACACTGACAGTCAGACTGCTGGAGCTCGGTTGACTTAGTGTCTCGGGGCCAGTCTACTGTCTAAATGGAATAAGTGAATATTTTGGAATAAGTGAGCCTGTGTGGCTAGAGTGTTGTCTAACACTGTTTTGAGGTTGCGATATTCTAGGGTTCTATTTGATCCTTCATAAACTGTGAATTTCAGTAAAAATATATAAAAGGATTTTATTGCATCTATGTGCAATTGCCTGTATATATACATATTAGATATATACTGTTGATTGTATGCATTATCATTTAGTGTGCATGTATATATATTATAGTAATTCACTCAGTGAGGTCTGACTCCCCTTCGTTGACTATTTTCAGGAGAGTCTTCTTCTTCAGACCTCAGTAACAGGCCTGTACGCCGGATTTCTTTCGCCCCGGCTTCTTTATGTAAACTGCTTCTCTGAGTCTTGAGTTTTATTTTATCTAGACACTGCAGTAGTCATTAAATTGTTAACGAGATGTTGTATTATATTTGAACTGGATTTGTATTAAAAGAGTTTATATATATTTGAGATGAGTATTTAATTTAAATCCAGTTTGTGAAAATATTATTGTGATATTTATGATTTTTATTTTCGCTGCATTATATATTGTTATTACTATTGCATATTTTTTTTAGGCTTGCTAAGGGTTCCGGATTCGAAAGAATTCCCGTTCCTAGCACCGGTCATGGCCCCTGTTTTGGGTCGTGACACATTGTCTAAGTCATAATGGTGCGTATAGTCCTTTGACCTGAGGTGACTTAGTCATCCACATTTGAGTGGTTAGAGTATGTTACCACTTACATACTTATGTTAATCACACATGGGTATATAACATGTGGTGGTTGTAATTAGTTAAATGTAGGGATGAGTGTTTGACAAGATGAGATTCATTACCTGGAGTGAAGTGGGATGAGATCCTGAGTTATTTAAGTTTGTTCTTGATGAATAAATTCTTGGCCACATAAGCTGAAAGAGTTTCAGTGCTAGAAAGTGTTTCTAGTATTTGTTATGTTTTATCAAGAATAGAACTTGAGATGAGCTTAAGTGATAAAGCTATTAAAGTTGGACTATACCATGACTTTAGGCTATATTGGGATCTTCTAATGAACAGTGCATTGTAATTATGACCAAAGGGTTCGTGTGAATTAATATATATATTCATTTCTAATTGGGTAGTTGTGATATCAATGCTAGGCGGGTCACTCACAATTTATGAGAACTAAATGTGAATAATTAGGATTTTCACATTTAGACTTGAAAAAGTTTCAAATAATATCAAGTGTTGATATTATCTTCTCATTGTCAATTAGACATGAACCTAGTAAGTCACACCTATAAGGTTTTACCAAATCTCTATCTATATATTAATCTCATTATTAATTAAAGAGTTTAATCAATTAATTAAGATTAATGAATTGTATTTATGCTTAAAGTAATGATTCTAGCATATAATGAAATCTAATTTCAAAGAAGGGTTTAATTATTGATTTGTGCTTAATTAATATGAGATATTAATTAAGGTATTAAATTAATAATAAGTAAATGTTGTTTTTATTGGATTTGAATTAATGACCCATGTTGTATGGATCTAGGCCTAAAAGAGTTTTGGATTAAAGATTAATCCAAAGCCCAAGCATCTTGTCTAGACCTATTTGATTAATGGATTGGGCTAGGACCAAGAGTTGGCCTAATCACCAAGCCCAAGTCTGTTAAATTGATGTAGTCAAATTTGTCTTATTTGACATTGTTAACTTTGACTACAGTAAAGATGAGATCACATGGACATTGTGAGAATGGATGTAGAGAATTATATGAGATATATTTTCTACATAATTCTTAATGCAATTTGTCATCATCCTATATTAATTCATAAATGTGTGCCAAGTGGATGTATGTGATCTAATGGGTCATGTGATAAGGAGTCTCCGTTTCTCTATACAAATTAATATCCTAAAAAGTGTTCTAAGGATAAGGATTACAAGTGGCATATCATCATGTCATCAATTTCTACTCTTATCTCTTACCACATATATCTAAAAAGAAAAGAAGATATGATAAAATGGTCAGTGAGTAGAGAAAACATGGAGAGAAAAAAGAAAGGTAAGAAAAGGAAAAATAACATATCAATACACTTCTTGCAAAGGGATCAAGTGAGGGTTAGCTTGCGAGGTTAATGGAGAGAGGACTTGCTACTTCACTTAATCAAAGCCAGTATAGAGACATGATGAAGATTGGCGTTTCAAGCTGGTATGCCAATACCATATAGAGCAAAAATAAAAAAAAATAAAAAAAAATGGAAGAAAGATACAAGATATAATTCAAAGGTTTTTTCTTATATATTTCACAATGTTATATACAACCTTCTGTACACATTCTTTTTTCCTTAATATGAAATACAACAATTACTTGCACAAATTACACCCCTAAATCACTCACTCAAATTACTCACCTAGATCACGTCCTTAATTATAATAACAAAATCACCTCCCATAATTGGAGATTGTTTTCTCAACTCACTGCCACATGGTCAATTGTTTATTATTAGTGAATTATTATAATTCTAATTTGAATAGAATTATTTTACTAATAAACTATTGTGTCTGCATGGATATTTATTTATTAGTTAGTGTCCTTTCTCATACACGAGTGAGTTTTCTGACATCCACATCATCTACTCCTCTGACATAATAGCCAACAATGAATACTTCACTTTGACTGAGATTCTACCACCTTCTATGCAGAGTTTGGCTCCAGTGACTACCCAGTGTCCAGGTGCATCCTCCGGACCCCTCACCATTTCCTTCGTGTCCACAAAATTTGACATTTTTGGTGCCCTTGTCCGTAAGGGTGGACGTCCAGAAGAACCTGCAGAATTCACATACACTTTCACTGGCTTTCAGGCGGCGGTGCCCGTTCGGTACTGGATCTTGTGGTGATCAACATTGAGAAGACGCCTGATTTACGTGACAAAGTTGCCCATTCTGACCTGCGAATCCTAGGTGATGCCACCCTTGAGAATCCAAGCCTCAGGAATAGAACTTCCTTAATCCCAATAACTTTAACCTCAAACCAGGCCTTTGTCACAATAAAAGCAGAGTCATCAGTACAGGCTCTATTGTACTCAACTGGAGCAGTGCACACATGCGAAAATCTTCTGCGGTTGACAGGTTCAAAATAACCTCGTCCCACAGGTTCATCAACAGGTTCATAGCTATGACCATATGAGAGCTGAAAGAGTGGACAGATGCTGGAGATGGATAGCCAAATGGTTACTTCTCTTACCTTCTAAGTATAGGCGGATTCCTGTCACTGGCCTATTTCCAGAATCAACCTGTAACACATGGATTTTTAAACCAGGAAGAACGTAGAAGGTCGATAAGGCTAGCAGGGTTTGAAAAAAAATAGCAAGATAACCACAGGTGGAATCTTCTTGCATAAGACAGGATAGAGTTGGAGGCTACTTTCAAGGCTGATTGTTGAAGGGTTTAATTAGTAAACTTCAGCTTATAACTTAATAGAAACTCAAAAGATCCTAGTACAAGCATCATCTAAACAATCACAAATCTATTATCTTACAACCAATGTTATTTCTGAGTGCTGCAGTATAGGAATTACCTGCATGGTGTTGACATAAAACTTGGAGCCCATAAAGGAAAACTGAAGAGATGGAGATGCTTGCTTTCCGCACTTAAGAGTAAGAGGCAGATCACCATATACTTGAGCCCACTGCCGAGGTAGCTGAAACTCCAGAAAATGTTGGAGCTCCTCTATAGGTAGCTTGTCTGCAAGATTTCATAGAAATCAAACTGCTAGCACAGCTACTGATGAGACAAGCAACAATTAATCACGTATTGGCTCAACCATACATGATCACTTTTAAGATCCATAAGGCTAAGTAGAAGTGTCTAGCTTACAAATGTGGCCAGAAAGAAAAATGTTGTGTGACATCTAATACACAGCTAAATAACAACCTTGATTTAGCACATAACCGGAATTGCATTTTATTCATTTAATGCTTGAATGATCTATGGTTGGACCAATCATATGAGATGAAAACCAAACTCATAGTAGAGAGATATGAACGCACAACGAAGGTAAAGATCAACTGCATGTCTTAAAAATCCATTGCCTCGGACACCACTCAAGAGAGATGTTATAGGTACAAGGGACATTGAAATGGCATTTAGGGACTGCGATATAGTTGTGCGCCACTGATTATGACTTTGACCAATGTCTACACCTCCCCTTCGGATAGCAATGCTCAATATATCCTGTGGAGAAGACAAATAAATCAATTCAAGATCTTGATCTGTTTAGAACATGTTTACCCCAATGGTTGCATTTAACTGCAAATACCAAAAACATCACCTCATTCTTTATGGGAGTAATGACAGGTCCTTGCCAGAGGAGATCGTACAGCACAGGATGTTCATCCTGAAATTATGAATAGGAATAACATGCTCAGCAAGGATTGTTATCATTATTTCTCCAAATTACACTCCCATAACTTTAACTAAGAACACAGATACTATTCAAGTATGTAACTGCATATAATTAGTATTCATTCAAAACCAAGCTTCAAAGTCAATGCTATCCCTATTGCTTTCTCCAGCACTAATCACGAGGAAAAGATTGTGACTGAGATTTATATACCTTCGTTTTTCTTACAAATCAGCTCTATTTCCCTCTTCTGAAAACCTCTCATCAGCTAATTGCTTTAACAATTTTTGCACATCAGGAGACTGAACATTTGACTCCTGCAACTGCTTTATGTGTATTACATCTTTGCCTCCCATCTTTACTCCAACAACAATATGGGTACCATATTTCTCAATGAACCTGGAAAAAGCACATTATTGGCCATTTACATTAAACATCGCGTAACATACTTCACCCTGACCTTGACCCTGGTGACTTTTGTGAACATATTTTCTTTTCCTATAATCGAATACAACTACAAATCACTATCAGATAACGTGCACCTTGTTTCAAAGACCCAATTCAACTAGTTAACTCCAACATACACAGGTATGTCGGTCGCTGGTGATTGTTACAACTTGAAAGATAAAAACACCTCATTAGCACTTTCCTCGTAATGCTAAGTAAATAAGCATATGAGAAAACGATACATAAAGAACTTACTCAGCAAGGGCCAAAGCATCCCATGAAGCAGGTACTTCCTGTTTTATCTGGTCAGACAATGAAATATGGGATCTTTCCAACTCAATGTTATATAGAGATATGAACCAGCCATCATAAGCTAAACTTTTCACAGAAGATGCATCTTTCTGCCATACTCCTCTAAAGCCGAACATAGCATTAAATAATCCAGATGGAATTTTAACCGATAAAGAAACATCCTGATTAAACATCTCAGACATCTAACATCAAAACAAAATCCTAAAATTAGAAATTCTAAGTACAAATCAAACAACAATAAGCCAATAATCATCCTTGACTAAAAACATCTGAGCAAAAAACAAAAAAAGCTGACTTTTACCTGACTAAAAGAAAGAACATCGGAACGAAACCTAGTACGCCTACCTTCATCACATCTGATTCCAGAAGAAACATTTCTAACAACAATTCCCCCAGGAAGCAAAAGTCTCGGGTTTCAAGAGTTGGGTCAATATCGATCAATCGTGACCCAGAAGGACCCGGCTTGCAAAAAGACAGCCTTAAATCATTAGTGAAATCGTATCCGTACCCAATAACAGAAACAGCTTTCTCAGCCGCAGATTGAGGGTCAAGAGGATTAACAGCCATAGAAATCCAAGAATCAAAGCAACAGAAAGTGGGATTTGTAGCTAATAAAATTTTTAGGGTAAAGGTATAAAAACGCTCTTAATGTTTATGTCAAAGTACGGATTGGCCCTGGAAGCTTTTTTTATGCTCAATTAGATATGAGATTTCAAAATAATGTCATTTCGGACCCTCATTTAACAAACCAATTTTTGTTGTTAGTTAGAGGGTGATGTGGAAAAAATTGATCCCATATAACTTAAAATAAATTAATAAAAAAAATAAAAATAAATCATATTTAATTAATGAAAATAAAATAAATTTACTTTAATTAAAACTCCAATTTCAGTTTCTTCCTAAAAATTAAAACCTTCAAATCAAAAACCTCTTCTCTTCTTCGTAAAAATTTTCCATTTCTTAGCCTTTATTTGCGTCTCCATTTTCACCTTCAGCAGGTTTCATAACCTCTCAACTTCTGCTGTCCCTGTCCCAAACCTCTCCTCTCTTCGCACTCTTCACTTCTGGTTCAAACATTTCATCAAAGCATATTAGTTGAATAATATATTACTCATTATATGATTTTTAGTGTTGAAAATATATATTATTTTTTATATTAAAGCATACATTTTAAATAATATTCATTAGAAAGTACTAAAATGTAAAAAAATATGAAACATGGGTAACTAAATGTCAAAAAAAAAAAAAAACACAACTAGTTTTTTCAAATATTATACTTATCCCTATATTAAATGGCTGAGTTTTAAAGTTATTAAACTAAGAATTTGACAAGTATCTATTTTTATATTTTAATATTTACTGTAAAAACTAATGTGTTAAATTCTTAAAAATAAAATATTTATTATAGTTTTTTTAAATATTATTTTTAACTAAAATACTATTATATATATTTCAATACTACTCAAATTCTAAAATTTTTTATATAATACGTATTTTTTTAATTTTAAATTATTCAATTATTTTTCTTAAATCATTAGAAATTTTATTATTAAAAATTTTCTTAACTAAAACACTATTATACATGCTCCAATAGTAATTTAATAGTTATCAATACAAATCCTATTATATTAAAAAAATAATGGTAATAAAATTAAAGAAAATAATTTAATGTAATATATTTTATTTTTTTATTTAGTTATATTTTTCTCTTTATAAAAATTTTTTATTTTAAAATATATATGTTTTAGTCTATATAAAATACTGTAATTATACTATATCTAAAATACTACTTTTCTTTTTTATTAAAAATTATATCTCGCCAACCTCCCACTAGTCTAGCGGTAGAGGCACCACCCCTTGAAAAGGGGAGGATTATATATATATATATATATCTCGTATTCTAATTAAAATATTCACCTTTTATTCAATTAAATTCTTTTTTATTAGAAATTATATCTCTTATTATTCTAATTAAAATATCCATCTTTTATTCAATTAAAAATATTTTTTTATTTAACGTAAGTAAAAATGTATAACTTATCAATTATTTTCTATTTTTTTATTTTATTTATTCAATTATTGTAATTATTACTATATATATAATTATTATTTTTTAAATATATATATAGAAAAAAATTATCAAATTAAATTGTTATAAATAACTTTTTTAAACTTTCACTTTTATGTTTAATTAATTTGTAGTTTTTAATTTATTAAAATTATTTAATAATTATATTAAAATATGTATATTATCTGAAGTCCGCGCAAAGCGTAGATTGATGTCTAGTATATATTAAATGTTGAGTTCTAAAATTATTAAAATAAAAAATTTGACAAGTGTCCATATTTACATTTAAGTATTCAGTTTAAAAAGTTGATGTGTCAAACCATTTAAAATTTTATTTTTTTATTAAAAATAAACTATTTACATAATTATTTAGAATTATTTTTTAACTAAAACACTATTATACATCAATAGTACTCAAATTATAAACGTATTTATATACTATATATTTTTATATCTTAAATTACTGAAATATTTTTTTCAAAATATTTAAAATTTTATTTTTAAAAAATTAAAAAACCTACAGTAATTATTTAGTATTATTTTTTAAATAAAACACTATCATACATATTTTAATACTAATCTAATAATTATTAAGTTTAATCCTATTATAACTAAAAAAAAATTATGGCAACAAAAATTAATGTGATATATTTTGTTTTTTAACTTATTTAGTTGCTATTCTATTAAAAGTATTTATTTAATTGTTTCATTATTTAGTATGCATATTACACGAATTCACAACTAGTATATATTAAATGTTAAGCTTTAAAGTCATTAAGTCCAAAATTTAATAAGTATTTACCTTAATATTTGAGTATTTACCCCTAAAAACTAATGTATAACACTATTAAAAAAATTAATTTTTAAATTAAAATAAAATCTTTAAATATTTTTTTTAATATTATTTTTTAACTAAAATACTATTATACATATTTCAATATCACTCAAATTCTAAGAAGTATTTATATATTATATATTTTTTTTCTTTCTTTAAATCACTCAAATATTTTTTTCTAAACCATTTAAATTTTTTTTTAAAAGAATAAAAAAATTGCTCATAATTATTCAATATTTTTTAACTAAAATACTATTATACTGTAATAATTTAAATTTTTTATTATTAATATTAATATTTTTTTTATTATTATTGATATTTTCTTTCTCATTATTATTATTGTTATAGTTGGTTATAATTTTTGTTATTATTATTATTATTATTATATATATTATATATATATATATAATATATATATATAACCACGTGCTAATGGACACGTGTTGTCCATTTCATTTTAAGAAGGGAAGATGTGACCCTGCAAGAGGGGGAAATGGCGGAGAGAGAAGCAGGAAGGAGGTGCTAAGGGTGGCAAATTCATTTTAGCCCAAAATTTTTCTTTTTCTTTAATTCAATACCTTGTTACTGTTCAATCGGCCTAATTTCTTCGATTTACACTGTTCTAACAAATTTCAGGCAACGTTGTTGCTTTTTTTTTGCGTTCCTCACGTTACCAAAAAATCCATAGCCACCAACTATCCATCCAAACTCTATCCATAGAATATTTGGTGAATATTTTTAGGTAATTTCAATTTATTCTTCATTTCAGTTATTCATTGCCTATTTTCAATTGTTTAAAGCTTTGGTTGTGTCCTATAAATTATTAGTAAAGTGTTTTGGTATATTTGGTTTTGTCAGATATTATGTTTTTCTAGTGAGGATATTGCGGGTTCCACCTAAAATACAGTGGAATTGGGATTGATCCAAAAATTATGGAATTTTATTAATTAGAATAAATTATGTTTATTGATTTCCATAATTGAACCTAAAGTCCAATTCCTTGTGGATTTTGAGAAATAAATTCTGGAAGTGTTTCAATGGAAATTTCTTAATTTTCTATTTAAATTGGTTATATCATTAGAAATAAATTCCTTTAGCCTCAAAGGTCATATTTAAGATATTTCCAAGTCCATTTTATTAATTCATTATTTTTTATAATTTTTCAAAATTTTGGAGACTTTTTATGAATTTTATTTGATATGCATAAACATGTTTTAAATAAATATTATTTACTATAGAAAGTACCAGAGCAGAGATATCAAGAAATAGGCAAATCAAGACACGTCAACTTACTCGCTCCATTTGTAAGTTAATAGTTGAAATGTGTGTTGAATTTACACATAAAGTATAAATTGTTTGAATATATTTAAAAAGGAAAAAATTAAATTAAAGAATTTATATTTTAATATTGAAATATTTATATTGTTAAATTATAATATTTGAGAAGATGATTCAATTTAACAATTTATATTTTTCAATATGTGAATATTGAAAAGGTTGATTTTGATATTTTAATATGTTGATTATGTTTTTGATTATATTCAATGTTATTTTTTCCCTTATTATTTTATTATGATGATTGTGCATGCTTTAATTTCGTTATTTGTTATTATGATGTTTTATTATAGGGATATAGTGAGAAAAGTGTACTTTTATTTTCAATTTCCGTATTTCTTATGCATTATATATATATTTATACATATTTTTAGAAAAAGACTGATAGAATATGCTACCTAGTAAGTTACATTAGGACTACGTGTTGCACTAGTATGATAGATTTGGTAGAATATGATATTTTGAGTTGACATGAGATTATAAGATTCTGGACATGTGGTTAAAATGATCTATTGAAATTCCTTAGATAGAGAGGGGTTATGGCTGCGACAACTCTCAGAGTCTCGAGGCTAGTCATTGCCGGTGAGCGTGGCTGCGGCAGCTTGGTTGACCTTTCAGGATCTCAAGGTCTAGTCATGCTGGTAGCGAGACTGCGGCAGCTCGATTGACCTTTCAAGTCTTGGGGCCAGTCCACTGCCCAATTGGAAAAGAGAAATATTATTTGAATTCAAGAAAGTTTATTGGTCAGTGAGGCATAGTGTTTGAGGTTACGAGAATTGCCAGTAAATATTAGAATAAGTGATTAACTATGACTGGTAGTTCGATGGATGCTTAGCTTTTAGGAATCGACAGTCATTTAGATAAAGAGAGCCTAGTGGCTACTGGATTTGTGGTTTATGGTTCTACCATGATTTTTCATTTCAAAAATATTTTAACGAAATGTTATTTCTATTTCAAAGGTATTAATGAGAGTCTATAAAAGTCTTTAAGATTTATAAAGATGATTTTGGAAAAAATAATAGTTTTAAATATAAGTTATATATTTTATTATATTTCCATAAATTCTTTTAATAAAGAAGGATTTTAAAACAATATGCATTTTCTTTATATTTGCTTACTCAGTGAGGTCTGACTCCCTTCAATTATTTTTTTCAAGATCTTGGGAGTCTAGAGTTAGTTATACTTGTCTACGCTGCCTTTATTATTCCCCTGACTAACTTTATGTATGTCATGTTAATATTTATTGTCTTATATTTTGTACTCTAGACATTACAGTAGTAGTTAAACATTTGATAAATGTATTTGTGTTTGATTAGCTTTAATAATTGGGTTTATGTATTATTATGTTGAAATATGTGCTGAGCATACATTTTGTGTTGAAGAGTGATATTGGTGATGAATTATTAGAGTTGTTGTGATGTACTATTGATGGGAGAATATTTTGGAATTATATTTCTTGATTTACAAGTTTTGAGTTTGTTTCTGATACAGAGAAAACCCTATTAGATTTTGTTAGAATTTTAAATTAATTTAATTTTACTGTGTACTTTTTTTTAAGGTTTTAGTATGGGTTTCGAAATAATCTTGCTTTCTCATTCCTTAGTACTGGTTACGTGCCTTTTGGGTTTAGGTCATGACATACACATACTCCAACAATAATCTAAAAAATAATTCTATTATATAAAAAATTTATGGCATAAAAAATTTTAAAAATAAATTAATGTGATATATTTTTTATTTTGAAATATTACATACTCCAATACTATATTATATATATGTATTTAAAAATTTAGGTAATTATTCAATATTATTTTTTAACTAAAATATTATTATACATACTCCAATAATAAATTTAAAAAATAATTCTATTTATATTAAAAAAATATGGCATAAAAATTAAAGAAAATAAATTAATGTGATATATTTTTTAATTTATTTAATTATTATTCTATATAAATTATTTATTTTATCATTCTCACATTGCACATATTCACGAGTAGTTATTAATATTAAGTTTCTTATAAAATTGTCTTCAAGATCTCTATAAAATATATTAAAAAAAAAAAATTCTCCCAACTAGTGATACCATAATTATTATAGTTATAATTTAAATAATATTTTAGTCAAAATATTTATATTTTATATTAATTAAAGACACTAACTAATAAATCACTAAAAATAATGAATTTTTGAAAATTATTATATTATATTAATTAAAAAAATTGAACTTTTGGTCACTACATGGGAGTGTTCAATTTTAAAAATTCATAATATTTGCCTACAAAAATATTAAAAAAAAAAAAGCTTTTTTAACATTAAAAATAATATTTTTCATAATATTTAAATATTGAAAAGGAGGCATGAGTCTCAATCTACTTCTATAGTTCGCATTGGACCCTAATTTTTTTTTTAAAAAAGTGGAACTTAATCTTTAAAAATTTGAATATATTGGACCCTTTTTCAAAGTATTAAACCCTTTTTGAAGAAACAATTAAGTCCAAAAAATCAAAATCAAGTTTAACTTTATTATTGACTAAATAAAAATTAGTTTGAATAATAATGCAAATTGATGAAATTGGTTTCAAAATATAAATTTTTGAAGTTTTAAAATTTTATATATATAGAAATATATTTTTGCTAATTTTTTAAAAATTTTTAAAAATTAAAATTGTTTTTTATATAAATAAAAAAAATTAAAAATTTATAATCAAATGACGTACATTTAATATAAAAAAAGAATAAAAAATTTTCATGCACTCAATAATTTTGTTAATAATTTTTAAATCTATAAAAAATTTAAAAATGTATTAACCGTATATTAATTTTATAATTCCTTTTTAAATATATATTTAAACTTAATTGTAAATTTTTAATTTTTTTTTTAAAAATTCTCGGTCTATCAAAAATATTTTTTTCACTTTTTAAAAATTTTTAAATATATATTTTTTTAACAATAAATATTTTCAAAATTTTTAAAAACTTCTTAAATTTATATTTTGAAACAAATTTCATCAATTTTCATTGTTATTTGAACTAATTTTTATTAATCAACATTAAAGTTAGACTTGATTTTTATTTTTTGGACTTAATTGTAACAATTCTTTGAAAAAGGGTCCAATATGTTTGAATTTTTAAAGATTGAGTTCCACTTTTTTTAAAAAAATTTAGGGTCCAATATGAACTTTGAATCCGAGTTTAGGGTCCAAATTGCACCTTTTCCCTATACACACACACACAAAAATTATTATAATATGAATAGAAAAAAATTGTCAACACTAAATAATATGTAATATTAATAATAATTCATATAAGACATATATTACAATTTAAGAGTTATTATAAAAAAATAATACTAATTGTTGACAATCAGTTTGATCAGCCCATAACGAAAGCCTGATGATGAAGCTATTCAATTTTTGAATGCAAGAGAAATATGAAACTTTCTCGAGAATGGGTCTAAACTCATTAACTAACCCAAACTCCCTTTAGGAACCCATAATAAGCCCATATCCTAAAGAACTTAAGCCCGTATACCTAAGCTCTTTGGCCCAAAAGCCCCAGGCTTATAAGCCAAAGAGGCGATCACCTCGAAGGCAGCTGGGTGAAGTGGCATCACCTTTTGGAGAGGTGATTGCCTTTTAACTAGGCTATTTACTACTGTATTAAATGTGATTCTTTAAGAGCAGCAAGTTGGTTGGCTTTACCTTTTCTTGCTTTGCAATTACAGCAGGAATAGTTGATTTTTAGTAGAAATTTATGGGCTAAAAAGGTGATGGTAATGATGAAGAGAGGAGGGGTAGTGAATAAGCTTGGGAAGTATAAAAAGAAAAGAGAAAGAAAGAAAAGGGGGGAATCTTTCATCAGAAAAAAAGAAAAAGAAGAGTTGAGATTAGCAAAAATATATAGAGAGAGAAGAAGGAAAAGGGGGGATTTTCCTTTAAAAATGGTTCATTTCTTGGGAAAGGATGAAGAACTTTTGCATTCAAAGGAAGATCTAATCTCTAACTAGCTTATGAGGGCTTAGTTAGGAGCATCAAACTTGTCAAAAATAGTAAGAACCTCTATTTTAAAGTTTTAGGTCATAAGCTTGCATAAATTCTACTATTTTCTTATCTATTTGATGTGTGTTGGGATTCACTTGATATGCTTGACATGTGAGTTATCGACCTGTTAAGGATAGTTGTAAGACTTCATATTTTTATTTTGAACCCTATATTGCTTCGAAATCAAGCAAGATGTAGCCTCTCACCATTTTGGTGAAGAGGCAATCTGCAGCCTCTTGATGAAGAGACAGTGTCCCTTGGCATAGACGCGATGCCCCCCTATAACAGGGCAACAATTGCCTCTTTACTAGAGAATGTCAACTTTTGCCTTTTTATTATTTCATGTATATTTTCAGACATTCCTAGCTCTTTATAGTACCTTTATGATGTATAACTCATTTAATGTATGCCCTATATTTCGTAAGACGTTTAGTTCTTTGATCTATTATCATATTTATAAAATTAACTTTATGGTTTCCTTTTATAGTTTATTTATTTTTTTTAGGAGATTAATCCTTTATTTAATATAGAGTGTCATTTTTGTAGGTGTAAGAACCTTGTTTAATTGATGTCTAACCCCATTTCCCTTGATTGATGTCTTTTTTTTTTATGGTTTATTTTCAGTTTATTGCATGAGAAGGGTCATAATCATTTTCCCTCCCTCTATTTCTTTGTGTGCACACTTTATTTCATTTAAACTTATAATTATGTCTATCTTGATGCTTTTTACTATAACCACCATATACGCATGAAATCAGCTATTAACTTAAACTTGGACTTAAGAGTAAAATTAATACCATTTGAAAGCTATTTATAAATTCACATGATAATCAAGAAATAATTTAATAACTAAAAATGATAAAATATGAAACACAAATGGAGGCCGATCGCAAGGTCGGGTGGGCATTCCACAAGCCTATACCCTGTTTTTGAACTCGTTCTCTGAAGATGGCTTCTGGATACCTCCGTGGAATCCAGTTATTGTAAAGTGTGTCCCAGTTTTCATCCGGGTGGTGACTCCTTTCTCTAACTTAGGCCATAAGCCCATTTTGTATTTCCTAGTAGGCGTCGAGCCCATATAGTGTCGTGGTCGCCAAACACTTGGATGTGCGCTAAACCCTGCTACCTATAATGGCTACTCCATTGGGGATAAAAAAACCGATTCTAGTGTTTTGTATTTTATCATTTTTTATTATTCTTTTATTTCTTTTGCATTTTGTTGCATTCACTACACATTTTCACACATTAAGCACTTCAGTCCCTAAATAGAAGATGATGGTCATTGCTTTGCTGCCTGTGTTTCACTTAAACCTAGTGGTAAAGTATTTAATAATTATCACTCATGGCATGTACTTATCCACGTCGTATGGACCATTGAGTGGGGAGGTGTAATGGAGGCCAAGACTCAAACTCATGTAATGGCTTAATAATTTCCTTTAGGATATTCCAAAATGCATGTGTTTAATGCTATATGGTGGACTTAGGCATAAAATCTTGGCCCATTGTAAATGGACTATGTCAAAATAGGTCTTTCATGCCTCTATGACTCGTTATGATGGACCTTGTTTTTACACAAAAGCCTACTACTTGTTTGTTCATTTTGAGTGTTATTTTACATATGTTGATTTTATTATCCCTCGTTGATAATTAAAACCCAAACCAAAAATTCTAGGATATGAAACTTGCTATCGAATACGTGTGTGGGAGGAATAAGGGTGGAAGTAATCATGCATAAATTCATTGCTTATTTATTTATTTATCTATTTCTATTTACATTATAAAAGTATAAAAAATTTGCATTTCATGCATAAATGACATTCATTTTTAAAAAAATAAAATAAAAATGCATTTTATGCATACATGACATTCATTGCAACTTTCAAAAATGCATTTTTCCTAGCCATAAACCATTTCTTATTTGGAAGCAGACTAAAGGAATTTGGCCCACAGTATTAAAGATCCAATCAGACGATTGAGACCACTTAGCAAAGAAGTAGAATGGCAGGATCTCTAATTTTGATGTTGAAGCTTTCAAGAAAAAACTATTGAAAGAGATCAAGGATGACATGCGACAAATGATTAAAGACATGTTTGCTGAGATAATAGGAAAGATGATCGTGGATGGAGAAGACTTTAAAAATAGAACTATGGTTGACAAGCCATTAAAAAAAATTAAAAGCACTGATAGATCCAACAGAGTTATAATGGATGAAAGACATACAAAGGCAAATCGATCAACTGCATGTTGCACTGAAGAAGCATGGGCTCAATCCTAATCTTACTGACTTGGATCTATATTTGGAGGAGGAAGAACCATTGCCCCTAAAGTACAAATTTCTGAATATGAAAAAATACTTTAGCATTGATGATCCTCATATGCACTTGAAGTAGTATGTCACTTATATGAGGGCCACTAGGTTATCAAAAGCTTAAATTGTCAAACAATTTTCAATGTCCTTAGAAGGAGCTACTATCAATTGGTAGTACACTCTGGATGCATAGGTTCAACCAGATTGAAAGGAGCTGTGCTTAATCTTCATCAAATAATATGGGCTAATCTCTCAGTTTAAAGTTTCTCTTCACGAGCTACAAAATACAATGCAAAGACCTAACGAGTCCTTTGTGAGCTTTTAGATAGGTGGAGAGGGAAGTTGGCTTAGATGAAGCATAAGCCTGCAAAATCAGACCAGTTGATTATAGCTAGAAAAGCCTGCATTTGACCTATGGCTAACAAATTAAAAAATATGAGCATAAGGAACTTTAAAGAGTTGTACCATTTTGGAGTACAAGTTGAAGTCGACTTGAATTTGGACATTCATGAGTAGCTGTTTATTAATTGAAACTACAATAGCTCAGAACCATATTTTACTATACCATTTTGTCTTTAGTGGTAATGAATGTTTACTTTTCTAATTTACATGAGTATGGATTTTTTATAATTATGCATGCAATCTTATGCTTCAATGAGAGAGAGATTTGACAAAAAAGAGAGGGCTAAAATGTCAGAATTGACTTTCAAACTTTCCTTTGGACACATTTAACCTTAGTTTTCCCTAAAATGAATTCCTTATATTCATCAAGAAAAGAAAAGAAAAGAAAAAGAAAAAGAAAAAGAAAAACTAGGGGAAGGAAAAGAAAGAAAATCTTTGATTGTGCCATCAATATTTAAAAAGTTAATTTTAAGTAATACTTTAAAAGTCCCATTTCTCAAAAAGAATTCCCCACCAATTATGAGCTAAAAAATATTTTATCAAAAAATTTGCAAAGGGCTGACCAATAATAAGCATAAGGTAGCATGCCTAATTATAATAAATGAGTAATCTTATGAAGATAGACATGAACTATATATTGTTAGAACTTGAAGTGTCAGACATGGACTCATTAGTTTCATGGAAATCAACAATGTGAGTGACATCAACGTCTGATGATCGACAATAAGAGCATTCAATAACTAAAGTGATAATAATAGGCATTGAGCATAACAGAATAGTGGTCAATCATAATTTTGAATTTGCAACCACCTAGCTAGGTCCGAAAACTCCTAGAAAAGGAGTGGCCTAGGCAAAAGAAGGAAAATAAAAAAATAAAAGGCCTAGCTAGGTTTGAAAACTCCTAGAAAAGGGGCAACCTAGGCAAAAGAGGGAATATAAAATGAAATCAGTTGCATTCTTATTCTAAGAATAGCAGTTCAAGAGATTATGAGATTCTGTTTTATGGTACAAAAGTAAGAGAGTCCATTAATTCTTAACTAGGGGATAATTTTTGGGATAAATTGAGCTTCATCATGAGTAATAGAGATTTTTCAACAAATCCTTAAACTAAGGGGCAAACAGAGTGTCTTTCCTCACCCCGAGGGTCAAGCATAATCATCGTACACCAATAAAGCATTTTATGAAGGTGATTAAGCAAGGGGCATCTATTGTCGTTACCTAAATTTGACCATGAGAAGGTCTTGATTTCTACTCCATTTGGATAAATTAGTCTCAAGGATAATTTTTTATAGACTTAATTTTTGAATCTAAATTCTTTAATATCATAAGGGCTAGTCCTTGAAGATCAGCTCCAAACATAAAAGGCATTTGGATAAATTATTTAAGATTTCTTATTTTCAATTCATCCATGCATGGAATTGATTTGCAAAAGATATTCATACTTAGGTGCATTAGAATAATGCATGTTTTCTATAAGCATTGCACATACCATATAAGCATGTGTTGTCAAAATTACTTTTGAGAGTTTTTAAAGATCACGACCATGCATACATTGATTTTGAACTCTTTTCTGGATGTTTTCTGAAAGTGGGCTAACTTTGATGTATAAGGTGCAATACTGTTATGTTGATTGATTTTGACACTTGTGAGACTACATGGCTTATTTTATTGTCTTCGCATGACACTTGTGAGGCTATATAACTTGTCTTGAATTAATCTTGTTCTAAGTTATTTATTTTATGTGTCTTTGCCTGATGCCCATAAGGCAATATAACTTATTTATTTTATTTGACTTGATGCCCCAAAGGTTATAAAGCGCTTTTTATTTAATCTTATTTGATGCATGTTTTTATTTGTTTATTGATCTTACCTGATGCCCCCGAGGCTATATGATATTCATTGTTGTTGTTCTCGCTTGACGCTTATATAGCTATATGGCTTTTCTTATGTTTTGCTGCCTGATGCCTGCATGGCTATATGGCTTCCTTTGTGTTTCTCTGCCTGACGCCAGCATGGCTATATGGCTTTTTCTTGTGTTTCTCTGCCTGATGCCTACTTGGCTATATGGCTTTCCTTGCGTGTTTTCGTATGATGCCTGCGTTGCTATATGGCTTCCCTTTGTGTTTTCCTGCCTGACATCTGCGTGGCTATATAGCCTCCCCTATGTTTCTTTTCTTGATGCCTACGTGGCTATATAGCTTTTCTTATGTTTCTCTGCCTAATGGGTGCATGGCTATATAGCTTTTCTTATATTTCTCTGTCTGACACCTATAGGGCTATATGACTTCCTTTATATTTTCCAACCTAATGCCTACGTGGCTATATGGCCTTCCTTATATTTCTTAACCTGATGCCTGTGTGGCTATAAGGATTTTCTTTGTACTTCCCGCCTGATGCTTGCATGGCTATATGGCTTTTTTTATGTGTTCTCGCTTGATGCCTAGATGGCTATATGGCTTCCCTTGTGTTTTCCCACCTAACGCTTATGTGGCTATATGGTTGTTTTTTTGTATTCTTACTTGATGCCTACGTGGCTATATGGCTTCCCTTGTGTTTTCCCACCTGACTCTTGCATAGCTATATGGCCTCCCTTGTATTTTCCTGCATGATGCTTATATCTCTATACGGCCTTTCTTTGTGGTTCTCTGCCTAATGCCTATATGGCTATATGGCTTCCATTGTGTTTTCTCGCCTGATGCCTGCGTGGCTATATGACTTCTTTTGTGGTTTTTCGCCTGACGCTTATATGGCTATATGGCTTCCCTTGGTGTTCTCTTCTCTTGTCCCATGTTTTCTTATCAAAGTATTAATGAGTGGCTGATTAGGATGAACTTTAGAGGATCATAGTCACATTTAAAATTTGAAGAATTCTTTTCCTGGTTGGATCAGCCCGTAGTCAGGGTGAACCATAAACACTCAATTTGATCGGCCCGTAGTATGCTCGGTTCGATCGGCTTATAGCTGGGGTTAAGCCATGGATTTTCTCTAATCGAAGTGTTAGAATTAAGGGTTTGCCTCCTAAGTTTTGAATACCTAAGGATGACAACATGAGTTTCCCATTTGTTCTTAAAGGTCTACCTCTCGAGTTTTGAATACCCAAAGATGATGATGTGAGTTTCCTATTTATTTTTAAAAGACTGCCTCTCAAGCTTTAAATACCCAAAGATGATGGCGTGAGTTTCTCGTTTATTCTTGAGGGACTACCTCTCAGATTTTGAATATCCAAGGATGACGACATGAGTTTCCCATTTATTTCTTTAGGGACTGCCTCTCAGGTTTTGAATACCTGATGATAATGGCATGATTTTCCCATTTGTTATTGAGGGACTACCTCTTTGGTTTTGAATACCCAAGGATGACAACATGAGTTTCCCATTTGTTCTTAAGGTACTGCCTCTCAGGTTTTGAATACCCGAGGATGACGGTGTGAGTTTCCCGTTTATTCTTAAGGGACTGTCTCTTGAGTTTTGAATACCCAAGGATGATGGCATGAGTTTCTCATTTATTCTTAAGGGATTGCCTCTCAAATTTTGAATACCCAAGGAAAATGGCGTAAGTTTCCTTTTTGTTCTTAAGGAACTGCCTCTTGGCTTTGAATTCCCAAGGTTGACAGTATGAGCTTCCTTTTTAGTGTTTTTAGGGATTGCCTCTTGGGGTTGAGTTCCTAAGGTTAATGGTGTGAATTCCCTAGCATCATTTAAAATTCGACCTCTCGAGTTTGAATTCCTGAGGCTGATGGCATGAATCTTAAAGAAGTTATCAAATGAATCTTCAGAATCAGGTATATTCTTTATTAGTTTTTAATTTTTATTATTTTTATTTGTTGTGAATTTTATGCATGTTAATTTCTTAAAAAATGTGAGTACATGAATTTTTTTTTTTTAAAAATTAAAGGGGTAAACTGTAGACACTCAGTTTGATCAGCCCGCAATGAAAGCCCAATAATGAAGCTATTCAATTTTTGAATGCAACAGAAACCTGAAACTTTCTTGAGAATGGGCCTAAACCTATTAACTAACCCAAATTCCCTTTAGGAACCCATGAAAAGCCCATATCCTAAAAAACTTAAGCCTGTAAGCCCAAGCTCTTTAGCCCAAAAGGCCTAGGCCTATAAGCCAAAGAGGCGATTGCCTCTAAGGCAATTAGGTGAAGAGGCATCGCCTCTTTGAAGAGGTGATTGCCTCTTCATCAGGCCACTTACTGCTGCATTAAATGTGATTCTTCAAGGCCAGTAAGTTAGTGGGCCCACCTATTCTTGCTTTGCAATTAAAGTAGGAACAGTTAGATTTTAGGAGAAATTTATAGGCTAAAAAGGTAATGGTAATGATGAAGAGAGGAAGGGTAGTAATTAAGATTGGAAAGTATATAAAGAAAAGAAAAAGAAAGAAAGGGGAAGAATCTTTGATTAGAATAAAAGAAAAAAAGAGTTGAGATTAGCAAAAAAAATACAGAGAGAGAAGAATAGGGGATTTTTCTTAAGAAGAAGTTTTATTTCTTAGGAAAGGAGGAAAAGCTCTTGCATTCAAAGGAAGATCTAATCTTTAACCAACTTTTGGGGGCTTAGTTAGGAGCATCAAACTTGTCAAAAGTAGTAACAAACCTCTATTTTAAAGTTTTATATCATAAGCATGCATAAATTCTACTATTTTTCTATTCTATTTGGTATGTGTTAAGATTCACTTAATATGTTTAAGATGTGAGTTACTAACTTGTTAAGGACAGTTGTAAGACTTAATATATTTGTTATGAACTTTGTGTTGCTTCGAAATCAAGCAAGATGTAGCCTCTCACTGTTTTGGTAAAGGCGTCACCTCTATGGCCTCTTGGTAAAGAGACGGCGTCCCTTGGCATAGAGGTGACGCCCCTATGATAGGGCGATAATCGCCTCTTCGCTAGAGAATGTCAACTTCTACATTTTTATTATTTTATGTATATTTCAGACATTCCTATCTTTTTATAGTACCTTTATAATTTATAACTCATTTGATGTATGCCCTATATTTCGTAAGACGTTTAGTTCTTCAATCTATTATTATATTTATGAAATTAACTTTGTGGTTTCCCTTTGTAGGTTTATTTATTTTGTTTTGGGAGATTAATCATGTGTTTAATGCAAAGTGGCATTCTTGTGGCTGCAAGAACCTTGTTTAACTAATGTCTAACCCATTTCCCTTGATTGCTTTCTTTCTTTATGGTTTATTTTCAGTTTACTTTCAGTTTGTTTTCTGTTTATTTTACTATTATTACATGAGAAGGATTGTAATGATTTCTCCTTCCTCAATTTCTTTGTGTGTGCACTTTATTTTATTAAACTCGTAATTATGTCTATCTTGATGCTTCATGTTATAACCACCAAATTTGCATGAAATCGGCTATTAGCTCAAACTTGGACTTAAGAGTAAAACTAAGAGTAAAACTAATACCATTTGAAAACCAGTTGTAATTTGTGTGATAGTTAAGAAATAATTTAATAACTGAAAATGATAAAATGCAAAATACAAACAGAGGTCGATCGCAAGGTTGGGTAGACATTCTATAAACCCATACCTAGTTTTTGAACCCGTTCTTTGAAGATGGCTTCTGGGTACCTCTGTGGAATCCAGTTGCTGTAAAATGTGTTCCGATTTTCATCTAGGTGGCGACATAGCTTTCTCCAACTTAGGCCACAAGCCGATTTTATATTTTCTAGTGGGCCTTGAGTTCACACAATGCCATGGTCACTAGAGCCCACCGCCTACATTAATAAAAGAATAATTATTTAAAAATATTCACATATTTATAATAGGGATCCCGATATGAAAAAACTAAACATATAATATCATTATAGAATAATATAAAAAATAATATTGTATTTGGAAGAGTAATGTTATTTATTTACCATATAATTAAAAAAAATTTATAAATTTGGAATAAATATTATTTATAATAAAATAAATTAAAAATTAAAATTAAAATCAAAATATTTAGCTTATATAAAATTTAAATTATTAATTATATAATTTTTTTAACACTATCTAAAGTATAATTATTTTCTAATTGATTAAAGTTTGTTGCTTAAAAATAATTATATTTTCTTAGTCACTTACATGTAAAATATATATGTATAGTATATATAAATCTTGTGAAATAAAGTCTTCTTATTTATCAATTCATAAAATTTTTAATTTTATAATTACTCTTATATGTATTAGAAATTGTGTACAATTATATAAATTAAATTAATAATAAAATTATTAATTTTAACTATTATTCATGATTCCTATATATGTAAAATGCAATGCATCAAAATACAAATTTTTGTAAATTATTTATAAATGAATCTTATCATAATTTAATTGTTTATGTATTTACTTAAATTTGATGACAATAATAAAAGAAATTATTTTATTTTTATTTAAATCTATTTGATTTTTAAATATGAAATTTTAAATTTAAAATACAAATTAAAACTATCTTCATCAATTTCAAAATTTTTCAAAACTAAATTAATACTATTTTTGTTAATACATAAAATGTACATTTTTGCCCAAAAATATTTTTCCTCTATTCATACTTTTATATATATTCTAGTTTTTTTACTTACGTGCATTGCATGTGATTAATATTATTATTAAATATATAATATAATGATATGATTAAATAACATATATTAAATACTATAAAGTATTAAAAGTTAAAAAGAATATACTAAAAAAGTAATAATATATGATTAAATAAATAAATAATAAATATAACAAATCAATAAAAAAAATTTATTTAGAATACTATTACAAAATATATATTCATTATTAGCTATAATGTAAATAAAATTAATAATAAAATAAATATGAGATATGGAAGAATAATTTTTTTTCTCAATTATTTATAAGTTGCAATATTATATTTATAAATAGAAATACAAAAGATAAATATAAATTTATTTATTTTTCAAAATTAATATTACGAGTGGATCTTTTAGCTAAACATTTTCAAATGGTAAGCTCATAATAATATATAGATTACACATATATATATATCTAAATTTTTTAGTTTACTATGAAAAATGACATTTGTCAAATTTTGAACTCATAATTCTAAATTAAGTTATATATATATAGGAAAAAGTACAAAAAAATACTATGTGATTTGAATGTAATCGACTTCCATCCTGAGGTTTGAACCCTAATAAACTAATACCCTATATTTCACACCGTTAGCAAAGAGCGGCAAATCAGTTGACACCATTACGAGAGTTGACGTGGCAGAGGGTATTTTCATCTCTGACCAATCTTTTTTGTCCAATGTGGTTGGAAAGGACAGAAAAGGAAAAAAATAACTGAACTAAAGTGGTGGACCATGAAAGCGTAAGTGATGAAATCCCAAAGCTAAAAAATGACAAGCAAATTATTAAGTGTTAGAAGTAGTAGAAAGTAATGTGAAAGTGGGTTGCTATCGCCCATAAAAACATTATTAACAGCCGTCAACTATGGGAGGATATTTTTCAATTGTGGCAAATTCGAAGAAATGAGAAGGCATAGGTGTAGATATTTCGAATGGGTAGATAATCAACTAGGTACTGATAATGAGTGGGAGGAAGAAATGGTGTTGTCCCAAGCATAAGAAGCTCAGCTGAGTGATGAGTTGAGGAAAATGCAGGAGCTGCTGAATTGAGTGAGGCTGAGTTGGTGTTTTGCTAGGGAGAGCTTACTTCACTAAGGATGGAGTTGAGGAAATGAAAAGAGAAATATACTTCTAGTTGTAATTAGAAAAGAATTGTGCTGTTTGTGATTGTTGTGTGTGTTATATGCAAGGTATATTGTGGATTAAAACATAAAATGCGTGGCATTAGGATGTTGTTTTTGCCTTAAGATGAAATGAACTTAGTGTGTGTCCATGAAGTGTTTGTAAAAATTTCTAAATGAATGAAAGTTTATGTTTTGTGCCAATGGCTAAATGATAGTATGCTCTGGATGTTGAATTAACAAGCAAACCTAATGTACAAGGTTGAATGGAATAAAAAAATACATATTGAAACAACAACTCATTTCAAATCAAATAGAAACTAACATTAACATAAGAACCCAATCTCTAATATTATAAATTGTGCATAGTTTGAATAACTTATTCAAACTAAGTACCATAGCATTGAATAAGCTTATTCAAACTAAGTAGCATAAAATAAGTAACTACAATTTTTCAACTACATATTGACATAAAATATCAACTAAAATTGTTACAAAATATCAAACCACAGGTGTTTCATAAGTTTGTCACCTAATGGTTATAATTTAGCTATACAAAAGTCAAATAACAAATGCTAAGCTTTTATTTTGCAGGCATTTATTTTTTAGTTGCATTCTTTGGAGCAAATGCTTAAAGTTTATATGCTCTTTTCAAGTTCTGGTAGGATGAAAGTGGTATTCCTATCAGGCATTGACTGGCTCTCTCTTTTTCCAGTGAAGATATTATTGAAGCTCAGTAACCTGGTGTGCCTTGCCTTGGAGGCCTGAACTGAGATGCAGGTGTCTAAAATGACAAAAAAAAAGAAGTAAATTAACCCTTTAACTTACATAGTATTTGCCTATAGAGCACCCTCTATTTAAAGTACATGTTGTTACATTAAACCTCCTACATTGATTGTTCCTGTCTGAGTACATGACTTAAAAACAACATCATGAGGTTTAGAAACTACTGGTGGTGGTTGAGATGCACTTTGATCTATTACTAGTTATTGTGATTCTTGAGGAGGTGCTCTTGTTGCTTACAGGGCTTCGGCAGTTTGTCTTTGAATATGTTCAAACCTTGAACTCCTGTTTGATGGCCTCTTTTTATTTATTATTTCCCCATACGTACCCTCATTCCCCTATGATTAGATAGTAATTAAATTACTCTAATTATAAAATAATAATATTTTTTATTAACAAAAAAATTACTTGAAAATTGTTTCCTTATTGATTTTGCTTTTTTAGCCTTATTCTCCTTTGTTAAGTTGTTTCTCCAGTGACAAATGCCTTATAACCCCTAATATTGTGCCCTCTCTATTTGCAATTACTACAAACCATATAACATCCATTCCTTGATGCCTTAAATGGATTCTTAACATCCACTCCTTGATGCCTTAAATGGATTCTTTAGTTCTTTTGATTTCCTAATCCTCTGCTTTCTTGGTCTGCTTGCTGGTTTTCAAACCACATTTGGATGGACATTTGGAAAAGGTGTCTTCTCCTATTGCTCTTTACTTAGGACAGGCTGAATCATATGGTTGTAGACTAAGAGGTATGTGGCCTTGGAGTAATACTAATGTACATATGCTTTAGTTTCCTCTCTATTAGTCCAAATGGCATTAACAACATACTTGTAAGGTATCCCTATCAAGCTCCAATACCTACAGCTGTATGAATTTTTAGATATGTCAACTACATTCCTTGTATTATAACACTTAACTTCATACTTCAGTTAACTAGCTATTGTGCATTTGGGCAAATATTTCCCTTGTACTTTTTCATTCCAGTAGACTTTACATACACCCTCTTCATTAGGCACTTTCTAATCCACTCTAACATGCTCAATATTGGCATATCTATTGCAGCCTTTATATATGAGTTAAAGGACTCATATATGTTGTTTTGAATTACATCTAACTTGGCATGATCTAAGAAGAAAGCCCTTGCCCATGTAAATGGTTCTTTTTGCATAACCCACTCAGATGCCTTAACATCAAAATTCTTAAGTTGTTCCATATGGTACTCCTATATCTTCTTTGCGCCTGTGCCAACAGCAGCCCATGGCATAGCTTATATATAAGATCTTTAAAAATAAGTTTGATATTTTCCAACATGTGTTTCACATAATGTCTGTGTTCAATACTAGGCATTACCTCCTTCATTGCCTCAACAACACCCTACAATATTATACATTAAGATGTAAAAACTTTGCTAGAGATACAAAAAATAAAAAATTAACATTTAAATATAGAATTCTGTACTTACCTTTTGCTGGTCTGATATGAACACCTAACCAGTTTTAAAAGGCATTCCAAAGTCCTTAAATAAAAGGTTGAGGAACCATTTCCATGACATCTTCTCTTCAATATCAACTGCACCTATGGCAAGAGGAAATATATTTTCATTACCATCACGACCCACAGCACACGACAATTGACCCTTTATTGAAGTCTTCAAATGGCAACCATCCAAACCTACAATGGGTCTAAGACTTGAAAAATAACCCTGCCTTTATTGTCCAAATCTCATATATATGTACTGGAACCCAACAATTTCCTTAGGCATAAAGGGAATGCCTTCTCTTTCTTCATCTTCCACATTTTATGTAATAAGAGCTGTTTCCATTTTTACACAGCTGCCAAGGTTAGTCAACCTCACAATCTCAACATAATCACTAAGTCTTCTATAGTGTTAAACTACATATCCATGTATTAGTTTTTTAGCCCTTCTTTTGGTTCTATAACATTTCGAAATGGAAATTTCAACCTAAGGTTTTTTTTTAATCTTCTTCTACAAGGCATTCACATCTAATTTAAGATTATCTCTTAAATCTTCTTTGTACTTATTAGCTAAATACTTAGAGCTAACTAACCTATTATTCTATTGCCTTGGGCAGCTATGTTTCGGCTTGAATCCTTTATTTGGAAGGTATTATTATCCTTTAATTTAGATGCATGTATCCTGAACCCATATCTATCTTTGTATATGGCTGAAATCCTCTCTGTATTGTTTTTGTTTAGTGTGTAACCATATCCTTTTTTAATTGCCCACTCTTGTAGTGCTCTTCTAAAAATTTCATGACTAGGGTACTTCATTCTCTTGCAAAGGACAAGATCTTATTTCATTATTTTTTCATTATATCCTTACTAGTTCTTTCTTTATCTGAGTTGTTCATGATATCTTGTTTTAAACCATTCATTGCCTACTTATTAAATTCCTGTATATCTTCCTCTATCAAGTTATTTGCAGCTTGTCCATGAACTTTTTCACCCCTTTGTTCTTTAGCAACAGTAGCCCTAGCAAATTCACCCCTTGCCCCAGCATCATCCCTTAAGCCACCCTTATAATTTCTAAAAATATCATCATCTGAGCCCTCATGGTTATTATAAAATTCTAAAATCTTACCTTCACTAATTGAATCAGTTTCAATTTCCTCTTTTGAGCACGTATAATCACTGTCGAATAAATTAGTCTATAATTCCTTCTCATTATTCAACACATCCTGAACTAGTTTATCAATAAGGTTTGGCAACTCATTATCACTCACACTCACACTCACATAAGTAAAGTGTCCATCCTCAGGTGCTTCAACACCCTCTACATTAACACCCTCCACACCAAAATCTGCATTATCCTTCCTTGTATACTCACCCTCTCCCCCAACATTCTCACATTCAGGGTCATAAAATTAGCATCAAAATCACCATTTACTTTAAAAATATTATTGTCATCACTATCAACATCATCTTCCCCTGAATATTCATAACTATATTCTTCATTTAATTCATAAACATCAAGGTCAACAACATGTAAAAGGGGTCCAATGTCTTCATAGTATACATCTATATGAGGTGTATCCTTATTAATATCCAGCATATAGTGACATATTTTATTATCAATAATTTCTTTTATTCCCTCAGGTGGTGACAACCCAAAAATTTTATACCAAATTTTGCACCCACTATTATACCCAAGATCTTTATAGAATCCAAACAATTCAAACTTCGAAATATAGTCAATGTCAACATTTGTATAAGCTATACTGCCCCCTTCATATGAACTAAAAGTCATCTTTCCATTTCCCCCATGGTGGAGTACTAAGTTCACTGTCTCCGCCATAAAACTATAATTTTTTTAAAAAATAAATAAGAAATTAGTTCCATTTTCATTACGTAACTAAAGCAAAAGAAAAATACACTCATTTTTTGAAAAAAAAAAGAAACAAAAAACTCCAAAATAAATAACAAGTTCTTTCTCGTTACAGTGTTTATGCCGACGGGGATAAGCTTGAACACTGACATGAAAGCAGTTAAAATTAATGGAATTTGATGAAGTTTTTTATTAACTCTGTAGATGAAGTTTAAAACCCCTCTAAATAGCCTGCTCTCCAAGTAACTTGCTAAGGTTGTATTCTTTATTGGATGCTATTCAACTCACAACGTCACAAACCAATCATAATTTCTTTAGTTTTTTTATCTTTCTCGTTCAAGACACATATAACAATATATTAATTTTTCTTTATTGCTTTCAATTTCACAATTTGAAGCTCCAATTTCCCTTTTTGATTAAACAGAGAGTGAGAGATAAAGAAATTAGGTTTTAGATTCCAAAAGAGGGAAAAATAAATTTTGTTCTTTTTGATTGTTGTCTTAAGAAGCCAAATGAAATCAAATTATTGTTCTGTCCTTCCTACCCACATTGTACAAAAAAGATTGGTTATGGACGAAAATACCCTTTGCCACGTCAGCTCCAGTAATGATGTCAGCTGATTTGCTGCTATTTGTTAATGGTGTGAAACATAGGGTACTTGTTTGTTAGGGTTTAAACCTCAGGGTGGAAGTTGATTAGGGTTCAAACCATAGGGTATTTTTTTTATACTTTTCCCATATATTTATGTGTGTATATATATATATATAGTATTTAGAATAAAAAAGGAAAAGTAAATGTAAAAATATATAAAATTTGTTTTCTTGTTAATATGTTGGATTTAAAATTAAAATGGGTAATACTTATTATCTAATTTTTAATTTTATAACTAAATAATAAAAAAAATATAAGTAATTCGTAAACAAAGTTTTAATCATAATTTTTTTTAAATTTTTTTAACTTAATCATTTTATCTATTACTTATATTTAACATGTTTAATGATTTTAAAATAAAATCTATTTATAAATTAAATCAATTTACTAATTATTTATATATTTAAAATTTAAAATATTTTTATTCAACTTAAAGTAAAGTATATTGCCAGGATAAGTATGAATTGAATTATTTTATTTAGGGACAAGTACAATTTTTATTCCTGTGGTTTTGGCTTTTGACAAAACTAGTCCTGTTTTTTTTTTGACATTTAACTACCCCTTGTTTCACATTTTTTTACACTCTAGTACTTTTCTAACGAATGTTGTTTAAAATGTATCTTTTAATATAAAAATAATATGCATTTTCAGTGCTAAAATCATATAATGAGTAATATATTGTTCAACTAACTATAATAAACTCACAAAAAATTAAATTTGAATGTATTTTTAATTTAATTATGATTAAAAAGAAATAATTTTTAAAATAAATTTACAATATTTTTAAAAATAATCAATTGGTTAGATTGATTATAAATCATATATAGAAAAAATTTATCATTGAAATTTAATGTTATATTAATATTTTCTCATAAAATAATGATGATTTTAGTTAGAAAGGCATTAAAATGTAAAAATATGCGTAACACAAGGTGGTTAAATGTAAACAAAAAAAATCATAGGACTGGTTTTGCCAAAAGGCCAAGCTATAAGAATCAAAATTGAACTTATCCCTTTTATTTATTATTTGTATAAAAATTCAAAATAGATATTGAGCTTAAAATAGGAGTTTGTTTTTTTTCAATCTAATTTTTTCATATGTAATAGATATTTAAAATAACATAAATACTTTTATATAAACTTGTGAAATAAGAATATTTTTATTAAAAAATTACTTCGTATATAGTATAAATTTATATACAATATAGATACAAAAATATGTTTTTTTTTAAAAAAAAAATTATCTCTCTTATAAGCTTTATTGATTGACAACTTATGTAATTACTTAATTATAAAAATTAATAATTACTAGTTATAATCCATATATAAGATATACTACATAAATAAAAATTTTATAAAATAAAATGTTTATATATGGATTTTATACTTATTTAATAATTTGTATATTTTATTTAAATTTGATGATAAATATAGTGAAAATTATTTTACTTTTTTAATCTATTTAAAATTTAAAATACAAACTAAAATTATATTTATCAATTTCTAATTTAAAAAACAAATTAAAATTATTTTATTAATATACAAAAATACATATTCTTTTTCCAAAAACAATTTATCCCCTTTTCATATTTGTATAGATAGTATAAATATAAATTTTTTTTAAAATTTTAATATCCTTAAATTGTTCTCATATGTGTTATAGATAGTGTATATCTATTAATAATAAAAATATATATTAGTTATATATAACATGTAGTATATTATTAATAAAAATATTTTGTGAAATATTCATATGTTGACCTTATAATTATTTAATTATTCAAATATTTTAATTAAATTTGATGATAAATATAGTAAAAAATTATTTTATTTTTTTGTTCAAATCTATACATCTAAATTTTAAATATAGAAGTTAAAAGTTTAAATTTAAACACAAATTAATTCATGTTACCAATTTAAATTAAGGTTATTCTATCGATATATAAAAGTTACATGTTCTTTTACATGCAAAAATATTTTTTCTCTATATAAATTATCTAAACTTACATAATATAAATTTTTTTATCAAAAAAATTGTTTTATATATGGTATAAATTTATATAAAATACTGAAATAAAATATATATTTTATCCAAAAAAAATTAACTATCTTTTAAGCTTCATTAGTTGATAGACCATATAGTACTTAACTATAATAAATTATAATTATTAGTTATAATCCATATATAGTACATTATAAGTAAAAATTTCATAAACAATTTATGTATATGGACATTATATTTATTTAATAGTTTATGTATTTTATTTATATTTGCTGATCAATATAGTAGAAATTATTTTAATTTTTAAAATGTATTTAAAGTTTAAAATACAAACTAAACTTATATTGGTTAATTTCAAAATTTTTAAAGAATAAATTAAGATTATTTTTTTCAATATATAAAAATACATATTTTTTTCAAAAAAAACATTTATGCCTATTCCTGATTTAAAAAAAAAGAGATTGAGATTAAGATTACTTTTTTCAATATATAAAAATACATATAAAATTTAATGTGTTAAATTTTGAAAAATCCTGATTTTATTAAAAATAAAATATTTATTATATTTTTTAATATTATTTTTAACTAAAATACTATTATACGTATTCTAACACTACTCAAATTTTAAAAGTTTTTATATAATATGTATTTTTTAATCTCAAATCACTCAATCTTTTCTTCAAAATCTCTCAATCAATTTTCCTAAATCATTAAAAATTCTATTTTTAAAAATTTTCTTAACTAAAACACTATTATACAAATTCCAAAAGTAATTTAGTAGTCTCAAAATAAATTCTATTATATTTAAAATTATTGGCAATAAAAGTTAAAGAAAATAGATTAATATAATATATTTTATTTTTAATTTATTTATTTACCTTTTTCTCTTTATAAAATTTTTTATTTTAAAATACATATGTTTTATTCAACATAAAATATTTTAATTATATTACATATAAAATACTATTATTTTTCATTAGAAATTATTTCTTTTATTCTAATTAAAACATCTACCTTCTATTCAATTTCTTTTTATTTAACGTAAGTAAAAATTTGTAATTTATCAATTATTTTTCATTTTTTATTTTATTTCTCCAATTATTATTATTACTATACATATTAAAAATATATATGTAATTTTAATAAAAAATTATTAAGAAATTATTATAATAACTTTCTAAATTTTTACTTTTATATTAATTAATTTGTAGTTTTAAAATTATTAATTTTTTTAATAATTATATTAAAATATGTATATTATTTAAAGTCAGCACAACGAGCGCATTAATAACTAGATTTAATTAAATTTGATGATAAACATAGTAAAAAATTATTTTATTTTTTTTGTTCAAATCTATGCATCTAAATTTTAAATATAGAATTTCTTTCAAAAAAAATTAAATATAGAAGTTAAAATTTTAAACTTTAAAACACAAATTAATTCATGTTTATCAATTTAAATTAAGGTAATTCTATTAATATATAAAAGATACATGTTCTTTTACGTGCAAAAATATTTTTTCTCTATTCTTACTTTTATTTTATATATAGTATAAATTATTTGAGCTTTCATAATATAAATATTTTTATTAAAACAGTCATTTTATATAAAGTATAAATTTATAATACTGAAATAATATATATTTTGTATCCAAAAAAATTAACTATCTTTTAATCTTCATTACTTGATAGCCCACATAATACTTAACTATAATAATTTTTTTTTTAAGCAAACCAAACTCAACTTTATTAATTCATCAAGTCATTAGCAAGAACAACCCCTAAAAAAGGAGCAGTCTATCAATATAGAGAAATTCTTGGATGAACCATGTTCGCCATGTATGATTATAAACTCTCCATTATATTTTTGCCATGTGGCATTATTAAATAAAAATTAATTAAATTTTAGTTTTGATACTAACTATAGTTAAATATGGCACATGATTAGCACATGACAGAATAAAAAAGGGTAAAAGGTGCATTTTGACCCTTAATGTTTAGGCCAAGGTTCACTTGAGCCCTGAAAATTTAAAAAGGCTTAAAAACTCTCCCAATGTTACAATATTAGTCCAACTGCCCTATTTAGTAACTAACTATTAATTCCCTTCGCTTATTAACACATTTAAGCATTAAACTCCATAACCAAAACGTCAAAAGCTTGTCGTTCAACAACAATAATAAAAAACGCTCTCTCTCTACAAATCATTGAGGCTAAGGTTTCACGAAGAAATCGAAGTCACATTGGTTATCGAGGGAAAGATGACATCTCTTTCTTCTATTAGATCCAGTAACTCCAATTTATGAAGGAGCAATATCAAGATGGAATATGTTAGGCTGGTGAAGCATTATAGATGCAATATGGGAGGGAGAAGATTGAAGGCTGTTCGATGGACTTCCTAGATAGACGAGAATCCTGGTAGAACATGTTATGGGTGTAGAAATTATAAGGTATGTACTATATATCATATGGTTGTAAGAAATTTCTCATGCATTGATAGCGAAAAGGTATGAACCACTTGATGTGTCAGGTGGCATCTTGTGGATATTTTGAGTGCCATGACGATAAAATTGGGGATAGAGCTAAGACCGTTATTAATGAGCTTAAAATTGAGAAGAAGATGCTAATTGAAAGCAATAAGCATTTGAGTGTACGCTTGGAAAAGCCATTAATATTTGCATCCTCTGAAGTGGAGGCTGAAATCTCTCACTTATGGGATGAGCTATGCAAATTGAAGCATGACAAACAACAAGATAAAAATGAGCTAGAGGTGGAGAATAAAAAGTTGATAGTTGTTTACACTATTACTATAATTTCATGGATGTTGTTAGTATGTCTTGTAGTTTTTGTGAAGGATAGGAACTTTGTCAAAATGTAATAGCAGGTTGATGTCCCTTTTGTTTGTGGCATGTTAGAAGCAGCTGTTGATAAAAATGCAGTACTTTGGTAACTGATGCTCCTTACTATATTAGTAAATGAATATAATGTATTTTACTTGGCTACATACACTGTCTTAACAAAAGGATATCATAAGATTGAATCATACTTAAACTTGAAGATAATAGCATATAACAAAATAATATTGCATATAATGCAACATATTTTTGCCAAAAGTAATACCTAGAACATTGATTCAAAGTTGAACCTTGTCACACAAAACATATGGACAATGTTTCCAAATAGCACTTGAGCCAAAATGAAAGTTAAAAAGCAAAATAAACAACATTAAACAACATGTTTGTTGTATTGTTCATAAAATAACTTAAATCTTTTTGAATCTGCTTTCCTATTTTTACATCTCTTTGATCAAGCAGCTGCCTAGTGATGATTGCATCACCTGCATTCCATTTGAGGCCAAGTGGTTGAAAAGGAAATTCTGAGGCCGGCTTCACATTTGAGCCATCTCTATAGAATCCAATTTTCCTAACTGACTGTGATGGGGATTTATCTTTATGTAGTTGCTTCCTTATGTCTCTTTCATATGGAACATCAAACCTCCAAATCTGAATAGTCTCATCACCCACATCCAAATGACCTTCATCAATAACTCGTTGACTACTTTAACTTGGCTATAACAATAAACACATAGAATAAGTAACTCACAATATACCAATCATTCTTACACAGAACAACAAACCTATTAGCACATGTTGACAAACAACAATAATAGTTAAACCTTAAATTATACATTGTCTTCCCAATTAGGATGTCAATACAAATTCCATGACCTGTTTGGCCTTTTTCATGTGTCATTCTTGGTAATGGATCTAATACAGATGGAGTTTGGCCTTGTTTACTGAGTTATGTGAATGCACCTAAGGAAGCATGACTTTTGCCCTGTTGTCTAGGCTGTGGTACTTAAGCTGAAGGGGACTGACTAATTGAATTAGTCATAGTACAATAGCTTTAGGCCTATGACTCTTGTTCCCTTCTCACTTATGAAGTTAAAGGTACTGGATTTGCCTATAAACATAATAATTTTTTCCTTTTCGAATCCATATTGGCTATCCAAATATAACAATAACATAAGAAACGGCCTGTGAAGCATACCTAGTTGCCCTTATTTAGGCAACTGATTCTGTTATGTCTCTTTTCTTTGCAAATACCACATTGTTGTTTCAAGCCTTTCTTGGACATTTTCCCTATATAACTTATTGGATTGGGCTTATTGCTGGCTCAGACCCTCTTAATCCTTGGCCTGCCAGCAAGCTTAATCACTGGAGGGGATTCAATTGGTTCTAATCAATGTTCATCAACCTTTTCCTAGGGACAAGCATAAGAGGGTATTGGTAGCTTGAAAGGTATGTCTTTTTATAGTACCAAGATGATATCATAGTGAGAGGATCAACCTTTGTATATTCTAAGGCTCAAATTGCATATTGACATAGGATGCCAGTCAACTCCCATGCCCTGCATGTGCACAGATGCTTATCAAGAAACATCATGTGCCTATCAGCACCATTGCCAATTTCAAATCCATCGTCGCCATTGAAAATAACCTTGCATCCTAATTAAGCCATTTTATTATCATTGTAATAAATCATACAATCATTAGTAAATTCCTCTTTCAACTTTAATCCTTTTTCCCTCTTGTCTTTCAATCTTTCCATTACTTTAATTTTGATGTCATTAGGCATAGTTACAATCGACTTGCTTCTTGCATTTAGAATCTAGGAATTAAAGCTCTCTGTAATGTTATTGTCCACCATTTGTGACTTGCATCTGTTATTGAAATAGGCCCTACACTAGTTGTGAGGAGGGTAATTCAACAATGCTTCAACTCCTTTAGTAAAGTCTCCAATCTTGGATAAATTATCCTTAAATTCTTCTTCAAATGTAGACCATGCAGCTATCTAGATTTTTTTAAATTTGGTCCTCCAAACTTTTTAGACTAATTTGAAAATATATGGTGAGCACACCATCTATGCTCAACCTCAAGTAGAATGCTTAATACAACATTAATAAGACTTTAAAAATAAGTCAATAAATTAATACACAATTCAATTAAAATAACTTTCTGTTGCATAAAAAAATGAATAAAATGGTGTGCATACCTTTTGCATATTTGAAATTAAAGTCAATATTGACCCATCACCTAATTCAAGCTCTTATTTGAGCCATGGTAGGAACCATCTCCAGTTACTTGTGTTTTCCTTGTCAATAATAGCCTAAGCAATGGGGAACATTTTCCCCTTTACATCAACACCAATAGTAGCAAGCAATTGCTTCTTGTAAATACCTTTAAGGAAGCATCCATCTAGACCTATTAGTGGTCTATAACCTCCCTTCCAACCCTTCTCGCATGCATCAAAATAAATAAACATTCTTCTAAATACTCTTAACCCTTATTGAAGAGCATTCTTGCACAATTCAATTTCTGCTTTCGAACTTAGATTGCTTCTCTTAAGTACAACAACATATGCTTCTAAGTATCCAAATTCTACTTTGAAAGAGCCATCCATTTCTTTTAAGATGAAATTCTTTGCTTTTTTTTTTTCAACTTAGACAAACATACATGTAATTTTAGTTGGAGCTCTGCATCTATTTTTATGTCAGTTATCTTATAGGCAAGATTCCTATATATTTTTTCTTTGAAATAGTTGACTAACCAACTCGTAGAGGCTTGAGGTATTTTAAAGGTCCTAAAGTAGGTGTGTTCAAGTTTATATGTTTTCACTACTAGCCCAAGATTTTGACCATCTTGTGAAATATATAGCATAAAAGTACATGTACGTTTATTCTTACGCTTAGCTCTAATTTTTAGTTTCTTATTAGGATTCAACTTCAATTTAACCCCCCTTGCCATTGCATACCTTGAAATAGCCTCTCTAGCCTCTATTACATCACCAAATGACATTCCTAGGAAGAACTTAGGAAGGCCATCATTCTCATCATAGCTAACCCTCTCAATGTTCATATCAAGAACTTATTGTCCCTTATTACCCTGTTTTGCTTTACTTTCTGAATATGATTCATTATTAGATTCATTTTTTGCCTCATGTGCTTCTTCACTAATATAGCCATTAAGTGCAACATATGGTATATGCTCTTGACTTTGTGGTTATGTGTTCCCATCATTAGGCATCACCCTGCTACATTTTATAGGTATTTGACCCTCTCCTACATTTGTCTTATCAGTGTTTTGTGTGCTCTATATTTGAATTTTAGGTTCAGGTAATGGAAGTACCACAGGCGCAAATATAGGCTCATCTATTTCACATTGTGCATAGAAGTCCAACTCACTAACCTAACTGTATTTACCAATGTAGTACAGATTTCTCTTAATAGAATCATCATCATCAACTAAATATAAACTATACTTTAAATCTTTATCAATTTCACAAACGAAAATATTTTTAACAATATTGATAAAACCTAACTCATGCTTATATCTATACTTAATGTCTTCATAGCACATATAATCAGGGTCAAAATTAGGCACAACATTAACATCACCTCCAAGATATTGCAAATTTGGATTCATTGCCCATTGATCCCCGAAGTGAAAGTGTATGTTTACTCTCCTATCCATCTTGCATTATCAAACTGCATATATAAATTAACGATTAATCTGACTCAATAACACAAATGCATGCATTCACAAAATGATGAACCATTGATAACAAATTTTCACATGCAACCCATCAAACAGAGAGTTTAAATATTGGTTTTGCCCCTTCAATCAATTCATTTTTTGATAAATTTTACATTTTTTTCCTTGCCATTACATGCAACAATAGAATCACTGACAACAATATAGAAAAATCATTTTTTTTAATAAATAAGAAAACAACACCCATTGCATGCAAAATAACCCACTACAACATACCTCTGTTGATAGTACCACAATTTTAGTCCCATAAGTGTCTCTCTGTCGATCAACTTCGATATGGTCCCCTCTTTCTGTCTCTAAACTATTTTACAAACAATGAGCTTCCCTTTGATATTAAATTAGAACTTAAGGTTTATTTTTGCAAAATCAATTCCCATTACTCTCTTTTCTTATCTCTCTCACTCTATTTTTTATGTTACAGGCAAATCGGGTGGTTGTTGAAGCATTTAATGCAAAAGCATTCATTTACCGCCCACAATTAACATCACTGAAATGGAAATAGTCCATTATTTCATTAAGGGGGGCAGTTGGACTAATATTTGTAACATTGGGAGGGTTTTTAAACTTTTTAAAATTTTTAGAGCCCAAGTGAAACTTGACCTAAACATTAAGGGCCTAAATGAACCTTTTTCCCTAAAAAAAAAGTCTTTCAATTTTCTGCCATATCTATTTGTCTTCCTGAAAGGAAAACCAAAAAAGTTAAACACCATTTTCAAAACCTTCAACGCAATTTTTCTTTTCATGGTACAAAATCTGCAGCTATTTTCATAATATATTGATTTCTTTTTTTCTTTTTTTTTTTTTTTTTTATGATGCCTACTGATTTCATTATATATATAGGACAAACCCCAGCTGGGTATCCGTGGATTCTACTTTTCTTAGCAATCGAATAATATACTTCACTAAGAGTAGAACCATATTCAACCCAAGCACCTTCATCCTCTACGTCTACACTTACAAATTGTAGATTGAACAAGTCAAGAATAATAAAGGGCTTGCTAAATACATAAGAAGTCCATCATAATCATAGCCACCACTTCGAATTCAGATCTCTAATCCATGAATTCTTGAGCAGATAATGGAAGCTTGGATGTGAGATCAATGAGTAGGTGTTACAATGAACAAAGGCTTTGGGGTTGTAAAGGAATTGAATCTGAGATTTTTTTTATGTATGACTGTAAGATATATGAGTACTCAAGAACATCATTTGAAGGAAAACAAGTGACTTGAGAAATTATAGGGTAAGGTAAGGAATGAGCAGAAAGACAATGGAGAAAGGTTTCTTGTTGGGTTGGATCTAAAGCTGCCATTGACATATGAAACAAGAAAACTGGGAATATTGTTGATAGAATTGATTTTGCAGTGAGTGATCCTGACATAGATGATCCTTTGAACAAGAAAATTAAAAAAAGTTTTTTTGTTTGATTCTGTCATGTGCTAATCATGTGCCACAGTTAACTATAGTTAGTATCAAAATTAAAATTTAATTAATTTTTATTTAATAATGTCACATGGCAGAATTAAAATGGAGAGTTTATAATTCTAAGTGGTGAACTAGAATTTCTCGTCAATATGAGGAGTTAGCATGATAATAAGCTGCCTTACCCAAAGCATGAGCTGCACCGTTAGCTGACCTCTTTACAAAAGAGACAATAATATTGTGACTTAAACCACTAAGATGAATACAATCTGAAATAATAAGACCCAATTCACTAAGATTTTCTTCTTCAGCATGGAAAGCATCCACTACTACCTTAGCATCCAACTCTATAACCACATTCGACAGACCCTCACGCAAAATCCAGGACAGCATCTCTTTTAATCCCAAAGCTTCTGAAGTAGCAGCAGAATAATTCCCAGAAAAAACCGAAGTACCACAGTCTAGAACAACACTTGCAGAATTCCCGTGACACCACCCTATGCCCACAGTATTCGATGAAGCATCAATAGCAGCATCGACATTAATCTTTGAGAAACCAGAATGCGAAGGATGCCAACAAAGCTGCCCCTCCCCAACCCTACGCTCAGACCGCTGCTGTTCACGATGTCGAGCATTCTGCCAGTCCAACAACAACGATGATGCAGACATAACAGAAAAAACAGCATTGGCTGGTTTACCTTGCCATAGAACTGAATTTCTTTCACGCCATATTGCCCAAAGAACCATGCATACGTACTCCACCTGCTGACTATCACATTGCTTGACCATTTTAATAAACCAGTCCTGAAAATTATCCAATTGCAACCCGACCACCACTAAACCAGCTGCTCTCGAACATTCTCAAGCAAAATCACAGTCGACAAAAACATGAAACAAATGTTCACCCAAATTATCACAAAAAACGCAGGAATTTGCAACTGAAATGCCCTTCAAACAGAGCCTTTCTCTCGTGGGAATACAATTGTTCAACAGCCTCCAAAGAAAACATTTAACTTTTTGTCGAATTTGTAAACTCCATAATTCATTCCACTGCACTTGTGAATCAACAGCCTCATTCAATCCTTCAACATGAAGAGCAATACGATAACCTTTTTTTAACAGTGTAAATGCCTTCGGTATCATGATGCCATATCAACCTATCTTCACCCGTAGAGCTTGAAAGAGGGATAGACAAAATTGATCTAGCATTAGTCTCATTAAACAGCTCTAAAATCAACTCCACATCCCATTCTTTCCTTCCCGGAATAAATAAATCATTAACAGTCATAGCTTTCAAACCAACAGGACATGGAGAAGAAAGTTGAAAAGAATTACTGTTAGGGAACTATAATAAATTATAATTATTAGCTATAATCCATACATAAAGATATATAGTACGTTATAAGTAAAAATTTCATAAACAATATATATCTATATATGGACCTTATATTTATTTAATAATTTATGCATTTTATTTAAATTTGATGATAAATATAGTAAAAATTATTTTACTTATTAAAATCTATTTAAAGTTTAAAATATAAACTAAAATTATATTGGTTAATTTCAAAAATTTTAAAAAAGAAATTAAGATTATTTTTTCAATATATAAAAATACATATTTTTTCAAAAAAACATTTATCCCTATTCCTATTTGTACAGATAGTATAAATATATTAAAAAAAATAGATAGTATAAATATAAATTTTTTACAAAATATTCTTAAATTATTTTCATGTGTTATAAATATTCTATATCTATTAATAATAAAAACGTAAATCAGGAGGTAGTACATTATAAACAAAAACTTTTGTAAACTTTTTATATGTTAACCTTATAATTAAATTTGATGATAACGTAATAAAAAATTGTTTTATTTTATTGTTGAAATCTATATATCTCACTTTAAATATAGAAATTAAAAGTTGAAATTTTAAAATATTAACTAAAATTATCTTTACTAATTTAAATTATAATTATTTTGATAATATATAAAAAATACATTTACTTTTTCATCTAAAAATATTTTTCCTCTATTCATACTTTTATATATAGTATAGAATAAAAAAAATTAATAGGTGTGCGTACTTATTTTTCAAAGCAGTGGAAATTATTCAAATTTCAGAAAAAATCATTAAACAAGATTACAAGTTTATAACTATATTTGTTCTATGATGATCAAATTAAAATAAACAAATTATTTGAGTAATGTTGTTTTTTTAATGATCAAATTCATGTTTTTTCTTGAAGGTATGGTAAAAAAAAAAAATCATTTGATTGGAATTCCAATAAATAAAAAATAAATAAAACTCTATAAAAGTCATTGTAATTTGTAATTTAACTTTTGTGGAAAATATAAGTTTACTTATAATATAAAATAAATTAATTTTTTAATTTATAAAAGTACAATTGAAATAAAAATAAATTATAAATTTATTTTTTAATTATCTCCGTAAAATATATTTTTCACCCGAATAATATGAATCTATAATTTATTTTAATTATTTTCTTGAAGTTTTAGAGTTCTAAAAATTTAAAATTGTTGAGAATTAAATTTAAATAAAAATTTTAGCTAATAAAATTCATTCAAAAAAAGATTTAATGAAAAGTCAGATGTACTATCTGAAATTAAATCATTCAAATACTTCGTAGGGTTATTTTTATTATTTTTGTTCAATTTAAATGACACAAACATTTATTATTTTTTATTATGATTGTCAGGGATGGATGACTAAAACATGAAGGAATTATTCTGTTATCACATTTAACCATAATTATTTCTCATGCTCGCTATATATTTAGTTGCGATGTTTGCAAGGATAATTTACTATCACCCTGAAGGTTTGACAAAATAATTATTCTGTTTCTGTATTTTTAAAACTCAATTAAATACCTTTTTAAATTTAATTTTATTAATTATTTCTTTTTTTAAATATTTAAAAATATTTTACTTAAAAAAATGTGAATGAGTTGCCTTAAAACTCTTCCAGTTTAATCAGAAATCTTGAATTCGAGTCTTGGGTATGCAACTATTTTAAATTCTTTAGGTAAATATTTACTATCCTTCGAGATCCCTCCTCGGATCGAATTCGGATTAATCGGATCATATGAGATATTGGATATCGGATGCTCATATATAAAAAAAATATTTAAGAATATTATTAAAAGTATATATAATGGTCAAAATGTCCATAATTATATAAAATTTCAAAGTTACCCTTAATTAATTAAGAATTTGGATTGATAAGAACGTATAATTTGATGGTCAAATTGTAAAATTTTTTTTAAAAAAAATGTCATTCAACTCCTTAAAACTTATAATCTTTTCACCCATACCATCTCTTTCACACCCACCATAATTATATAAAATTTCAAAGTTACCCTTAACTAATTAAGAATTTGGACTGATAAGCATGTATAATTTGATGATTAAATTATAAATTTTTAAAAGAAAAAATGTCATTCAACTCCTTAAAATTTCATCCTCCTTTCACCCATACCATCTCTTCACACCCACCCTTGAATCTCTTTCACCCACTGATCCACCACCACCACCACCATTGATCCACCACCGCCACTGATCCAGCACCCTTGTCTCTTCTCTTACTCCTATTCCAAACTCTACTAGCATTAATTCTTGCAATTAATCTTCTCGACCCTAATCAATGAAGCTACCAGTAATACCATTTACATTAATGAAACAATTCATGAATCATTGCAACAGTCCGTTTCTCCTACCGCTCTACACCTCCACAAGTCCGCTCTATCACCTTTAGCCACCGCAGCTGCCACCTGAACAGATTCTTCTCGACCCTAACAGATTCCTTCACCTCCATTGTAATGAATCTTCTCCACCACCACTCTGCCACGAATTTTCTTTAGTTTCCTCAACAACAAATCAACACCAACACCACAAATCAACAACAAATCAACACCAACACCACAAATCAACAACAAATCAAAAAATCAACAGTAGATGTTGCTAGTGTTGCCATGGAAGTCAATCGAAAAAAGGACCCTCTTTGTTGGCGTCATCATCATCAATTTCAATGGAGTTTTGAGCGAAAGCAATGACAATAGTGGTGGCGCGTGAGTTAACGCCTGAATCTATAGAGCGAAGAACAACACTACCAACACTGTCTTTGCCTCCTCTCCAGTATTTAAGCAAACTAAAAGCTTCCATGGTTGGGAGAGCCAGAATAATGCAAAAGAGAAAAAAGAAAAGAAAAAAGTTGCAGAAACAGAGAGAGATATGGTGATACTAAGAGTGGTAAAGTGAAGTAAATAAAAAGGTTAAAGAAACAAAAGCAAGGGTAAGGGTAAGGGTGGGTCCCTGCATTTGTAAAGCTCGCGGGCAGATCAGTCAAGCGAAGACCGAGGGGGGTGGTGGTGGTGAAGGAGCTGTGGTTTATATTTTTTTCCTTTAGACAAATAATTTTGATTTATGAGTTGAAATTCAACATATATTTGGTAACTAATTTTATTATTATTGTTTGAATTTTTTTTAACTAATTATTAATTATTGGTGTCTATTAAAATTTATTAATTATTAAAAATTTGATTAATTTTTTTATTGATAAAATAAATATAAATATAAAATATATAAAAAAAATAAATAACTCTCCGTACAAAGTTGATAAATTTAACAATGTTAAAAGGGTAAATAAGTATTTTTATATTAATTAACGATTATTTTTTACGATAAGGAGAAAATAGTATATACTTTATAGTGTTAAATTTAAAAAGGTATTTAACTAACTTTTAAAAATATAGTGAAACACTAGTTATTTTGGCCAAATCTCAATGGGATGATAGTGAATTATCATGTTGACAATAATAATATAGAAATGTATTTCTTTGTTGTCTTCTAATTTAGAATTCTACTTTCTAATGCAAAAACATTGTAAATTTTAATAACTTATTACATAAACTTTTAAGGGTGAATGTTGAATTATAAAGAGAAATATTTGTCAAATTTTGAATTTAATAATTTTGAAGTTCAATATTTAATATATATATGTGTGTGTGTTTGGCCAGCCTTATGAAATTAAATAACTCAGCCTTAGCGTGCATTATAAAAATAAAGTATACATAATAAAGGTTATTAATAACCCCAGCATGCATTATTAAAAAAAAAAAAGGTTTGCAAAATAAGGAAAAAAAATTATCACATCTAACTCAAAAAAAAACGCGGGTCGTCAAAAAAATATAAAAAAATTTATAAAAATGAGTTTTTTTTATTATAAAAAATAAAGTTTGCAAAATTAGAAAAAAAATATTACATGTGACTTGGAAAAAAAAAACCCGGGTCATTATAAAAAAATTATAAAAATGAGTTTTGTTCATTATAAAAAATAATGTTTGCAAAATTAGAAAAAAAAATATCACATCTAACTCAGAAAAATAATCGAAAACTTGGGTTGCCACAAAAATATAAAAAAAACTCGGGGAAAAATTGCTCCAGAAAAAATAATAATAAAACCTAGGTCGTCATAAAAATAATAAAAAATTACAAAAGTGAGTTTTTTGGCATTGTAAAAAATAAAGTTTGCAAAATTAGAAAAAAATCACATCAAACTCAGAAAAACAATTGGACTGGGTTGCAATAAAAAATATAAAAGAACTTGGGGAAAAAATTGCACAAAAAAAAACCCAGGTCGTTATAAAAGAAATAAAAAAAAGTGTAAAAATGAATTTTTTTTACATTATAAAAAACACAGTTTGCAAAATTTGGAAAAAATATCACACCTAAGTCTAAAAAAAATCGAAAACTTGGGTTTAGTTCTAGTGATGGGCCACTTCAGATCCTCAACTAAAATTAGAATTGATCCGGTTAAAATTAAAATTGAGCTGAACTAGTTCAAAACTGATTTCAATTCCGAATTAGTATTTTCAAAAATTATATTTGAATTTTTTAATTTCAAGTTATAGTCTATTACAATTTTTAATTCAACCTCTTTAAAATTTTTTAAAAATATATATATATATATATATATAATATAAATATTTTCAAGCTATGTACATATATTTAAAATTTTGTTATATATATATATATTTTGTAAACATCCAATTCGATCAAACCATAATAGGGAACAAACTATGAACGCTCGTTTTGATCGGTTGAAAACAAAGTCCAATGATGAAAATCTAAGCAAAATGAGCTCAACAGTGCAAAGTCTAGCTTTTTCTCTTGATGGGACAAAAGATCATTAGAAAGCCCAAGCTCATATATAGATATATATTATTAAAAAAAACTTGCTTAGTGAATACAGTTGGTGCACATGCTAGAGAGGCACTATGATTATTGTACCTTTTTAAAAGGAAGATTTTGAAAATAATAAAAAGATAAGAGCTGCAACTAGAAAGAAAAAAAAAAGAGAAAAATATATATATATATTATTAAAAAAAATTGCTTAGTAGATACAGCTGGTGCACATGCTGGAGAGGCACTGTGATTATAGGACCTTTTTAAAAGGAAGATTTTCAAAATAATAAAAAGATAAGCGCTGTAACTAGGAAGGAAATAAAAAAAAATGAATGAATGACCCAACTAGGTTGGAAACTCCTAGAAAATGAGAGACTTAGGCAAAAGAGGGAAAATTGTAATTTGTATGTAAATAAAGAAATAATTAAATAATTAGAGGTAATAAAATATAAAATACAAACGGAGGTGAACCGCAAGGTTAGGTGGATATTTAAAAGTTCATACTCAGTTTCCAAACTCGAATATCGGATGACTTCTTTTGAGAACCTCTGTGGAATCCAGTTGCTGTATAGTGTGTTCCAGCTTTTATTAGGGTGGCGACTCCATCTCCAATCAGGCTTTGTGACCTATTTTGTATTTTCTAGTGGCCCTCGAACCCACACAGTGTTGTGGTCGCTAAAAACTTGAGTGCACACTAAGCCCCACTGCCTACAATGACGACTGCACTGAAGATAGAGAAATTGATTCCAGTGTTTTGTGTTTTATAATTTTTAATTATTTTCTTATTTCTTTTGCATTCACTACACGTTTCCACACAATGTGCACCCAGTCCCGAATAACCTGACAATAATGTTTGCTTTGTTGTTTGTATTTCACTCAAACCTAGTGGTAGAATATTTGATTATTGTCACTCATAGCACGCACTTATCCCATGTCGCATGAACCATTGAGTGGGGAGACGTAATGGAGGTATATCGCTGTAGGAACCGAAACTTTTTAACTCGAGACTCAGCTTATGTGATAACTTAGCAATTTCCACTAAGATTTGTGCCATATAGTGAACCCTTCAAATAAAGCCCAAGCCCATTGCAAATGGACCTTATCCTAGTGGGCCTCTCATGCCTATTCTAACCCATTATAAGTAAACCTTATCAAAATGGGCCTTTTACACCTATTCTTAGCCCATTTCAAGGGGATCTTTACAAAGTAAACTCTTAAGGTTGGACTTAGCCTATTAAGAATGGACTTTGGAATTATTTGAAGGAATTCCTATTTGTTTGTTACATCTTGAGAGTTATCTTGCATCCGTCGGTTTTGTTATCCCTCATTAATAACTAAAACCCAAAACAAAAATCCTAGGACAAGAAACTCACCAGTGAATACAAGTGCAGGAGAAATAAGGGTGGAGATACCGTTTAAAGAGCTTTATCCTTTTGCCACATGTTATATGTAAATAAAATATATATTTACCTTTTTTTTCCTTTCAATTTTTAATAAAGCCCTGCATCTCATGCATACACGCCATGCATATTTCTAATATATGATAATTGTATATATAGATCCGCGATAATCTTCTACCTGGAAGCGGTCTGACATTGGTCGTCTGGTTAAAATTTCAAGAGAGACAACAATGGCAGGTTTTAATTCTAAGGCTTTTGGGGATAAGTTAAAAGCAAAAATAGCCAATCAAACCTGGGCAATTATACAAGAGATGATGGTTGACATGAGAAGACTAGTTAAATAGGAACTGCCAGTACCACAACCATAACCATTTGATCTTGATGCTGAAGACTCTGGAAGACAAGAAAGAGAGGATAATTGGGAAAATCTAGTGGCAAAACCTGTACCCAGACAACATGTGAATGCAGAAATTACAGAGAATATGGAAAAAACTTGACTGGGCCAAGGATATCGCCAAGACTATGGCTCAAATGCAATTAATGATGAAAGAAAAGGGGATAGATGCTCTGATGAACTATAGTGATCTAAGTCACCCCATCCCCCAGAAGTTTATATTCCCTAATATGAAGAAGTTTACTGGCATAGAGGATCCCTATCTATATTTAAAGCAGTATATGACCCATATGAAAACAACTGAACTAACCAAGGCACAAATTGTAAAAAAATTTCCTCTCTCTAGAAAGAGCACCCATTATATAGTATTATGCTTTAGAGTCCCATATCCAAACTAATTGGGAAGGATTATATGCCACATTTATCAAGCAGTACAGTCTCAACATCTATATGGAGGCATCTTTGAGAGATCTGGGAATTCAAAATTGAAGGATTTGGGAATTCAAAATTTTGAGGAGTTGTATAAGTTTGGGGTGCAGAAAGAATCTGATCTGGCATAAGAGAAAATGTTCTTCAATGGAATATCTACAAACAGAGAAGGGATATCATCTAGTAGTGGAATTGGGCCGAGCAGTAATATACAGATCAATAACATCAAAAAATCCTAGAGGTTTTCTAACTTAGGAAGACCCCTCTCCAAAGTCTTAGAGAAGTTGATAGAAAACAATCTATTGCAACCCTTACCTAAAAAACCTCCTTTCCCAAACGCTGAACCAAAACTATACTGCAAATACCACCAAAACATCGGACATGATACTGATGGCTACACTCACTTGAAACACGAAATTTAAGATTTAATTGATTCAGGCAAAATAACCGACCCTGAAATTAGAAAACCAAACACCCAAAATAACCCTCTACTTAACTATTGAAATGTCCTACCACCCAATCCACACATCCTAATGATCAACATTAGCTTAACAGAGGAACAAGTCCTAATTTCCTTTGTTAATGTTATACCCAAACCACCAAAATCTAAACCAAAAGATCTAAATATGAGGGAATAACTTGTGAAGCTTAATGTAAATGTTTTGGACATTTGGAGCTCCGAGGATGAATAAGAGGGAGTAATTTATCTATGGAAAAATAATAAGGGGAAGACAACTTAATTAGTTGAGAATCTAGAAAAGGGAAAAGAGGAAGCAAATACTGCCGAGTCAGAAAAAGAGAGAGTCAATTCAAAAGAAGAACCAGAGAAAGATGAGGAAATAGAGGAAACTACTAAGACCAAAAGAGATGAGAAAACTCTTGCCAGTGATTGGGAGTTGCTTATGAACTCCCGAGCCCATCGAGAAGCACTAGTTATGGCCCTTAATCATAAGAAAATTCCCTTAATGCATACTCTTAAGCAAATGGTGGATTCGTTGATAGAAAGCCCTCATAGGGCAATTGGGTCTACAGATAATGACCTACCCTTAGAAGGAAAGGACTACAACAAAGCCTTATTCATTAAGGCTGAAATAAAAGGGAAATTGACTTATTATGTTATGGTTGATAATGGATATGCCATCAATGTGTGCCCTTTGAAGATCTTACCAAAGCTAGGGTTGATAGTAGCTAATTTAAAACCATTTGATGTGGTAATTAAGGCCTATGATGATACGAAGAGGCCGGTTAAGGAAACTTTTAAGACTCTGGTCAAAACTGGACCTATCGAAGTTTGGGTTAACTTGTATGTCATTGATATTCCAATCACCTTTGCCGTTCTTCTAAGGAGGCCATGGTTTCATCCTCTGGGGGGAGTACCTTCTACTGTTTATCAAAATAAGTTTTCATATGAAGGAAGAGTGGTCACTATAATGGTAGAAACTGAGTCTATTATTGTTGCTTTGAAGTTAACCCTATTAAAATCCCGATTAGCCCAAGTTTCCAAGTTTATGTGATTTATGAGGATGAGCTAAATTCAAGGATTATGAGTATGATAAAAATCATGAACTTTATGCCTGGAATGAGATTGGGGAAGAATCAGTAAGGCCCGCCTGAGTTCGTTGAACCTAAAGTGCCAATTCTAAAGCATGAGGTAGGATATCCCATAGAGAATGAGTTTGAGGAAGAGGGTGAAGCTGAGGAAAAGCCTATGAAGAACAGAGCAAGAGCTAAGCTAAAGAAGAAGACACTCTGGGAAACCTTTGTGGAGGAAGGCGCTCACTACCCCTATTAAGGAGCTCATGAGCCTTTGATGATTGCTAAAAAGTTAGTCCTTGAGTTTGAAATCTTTGCTGAACATGTGAATAGGATCAAAAAATCTGTTATGAAGGAGCCAATAGTACTAACTCCCAAATCATATGGGGACATTCTTGTAGTTAAGCTGAAAGATGCTGTTTACTAGGAAGAGGAATTCAACTTCGAATCTTTCATCCTTAATTATATTATGGATGTTTTCTATAATGACATTGACATTTATCTTTCTAGTTTGTTTGAAACTTATGACATTTTCCTTTCTAAAGTTAATATGATGAAGTCTAATTATGCTTATTTGTGTGACGTTTTTTCTAACGATTATTCTATATGTAATGATCATTTCATGCATATGTTTGACATTAATTCAGTGCAAATTGAATCATTTAACTTAAGCACATATGATAACCCTAAGAATATACTTATTGCTTCTGACTTAACTGCTAATGAGAGAAAAAAATGAAATAAACTTTGAAAATAAGAAAGAAAGTATTTGCTTAGGGTTATGAAGATATGCTTGGGATTGATAGAGAGATCACAGAACACAGGATCCCCACATATTCTCACTTCACACCGATAAAACAAAAGAAATGAGCTCTCTTAATTAAAGAAGAACTAGAAAAGCAACTGAAAGCAAAGTTCTTAGAAGTGGTAGATGACACTCAGTGGCTAGCCAATATAGTTCTAGTTCCTAAAAAGGATGGGAGAGTCAGGATGTGCATAGATTATAAAGATTTGAACAAGGCTTATCCAAAGGATGATTTTCCCCCACCACATATTGAGACTTTGGTCAATCATGCAGCTTCTAGTGCCATGTACTCTATGGATGACTTTTTAGGATACAACCAGATTATGATGGCCGTGATTGACAAGCTAAAGACTTCTTTCACCACAGAATGGGATGTTTATTGCTATACGGTTATGCCTTTTAGGTTAAAAAATGTAGGAGCCACTTATGGCTACCACTTTACTACATGACATGATTCATAAAGTGATAGAGGTGTATGTGGATGATATGATAGTAAAGTCTCTAACCAGAGAAGAGCACTTTGATGCTCTAAACAAATTCCTAGTGAGAGTTGAAAAGTATAATCTCAAGCTAAATCCGAAGAAGTGTATTTTTGGGGTAACCTTTAGAAAGCTGTTAGGGCATATTATCAATCAGAGAGGCATAGAGGTAGATCCGAATAAAGTGAGAGTGATTAGAGAGATGCTTGCACCAAAGAATGAGAAAGAAGTCAGGGGATTCATTGGATGGTTATAATACATCAGGATGTTCATAGCCAAGTTAACTACCATTTATGAGCTAATCTTCAAGCTTTTAAAGAAGAACCAACTGATCTTTTGGGATGACAAGTGTCATAAGTGTTAGTAAGGCTTTGAAACTATTAAGTAGTATTTGATGAATCTTCCAGTCTTGTAGCCACTGAGGCCAGGTAAGCCCCTAGTTCTTTATTTGGCAATAGAGAAGGGTGCAATTAGCATAATGTTAGTTCAGGAAGGGGAAAGAAAAGTTGAGCATGTCACATATTATCTGAGTAAGAAGCTTCTACCATATAAAGTCAATTACAATCTAGTAGAAAGAACTTGCTTGGCTATAATTTGGGCAATGAAGAAGCTTAAGCATTACTTCCAGTCTTATAGAATCCAAGCAGTCTTTAAGCATGATCCTCTCAGATATCTCCAACAGACCCCATCACTTACAGGGAAATTAGCTAGTTAGTTAGTTCTCCTTAGCGAATTTGATATAGATTTTATGGCTAGGAAGGTCATTAAAAGAAGAGCTATGGCGGACTTTTTGGCTCAGAATCTAGTTAATGATGGACAAGAATGGGAGTTGGAATTCTCGGATGAGCACTTTGGGGTAATAGAGATCCAGACATGGAAAATGTACATTGATAGGGCAGTCAATAGCAGAGGAGCAAACATTGATGTGATCCTGGTTTTGCCAAAAGAAGAAATGATTCTGATGGCAAAGAGATTGGAATTCGAAGTCACCAATAGTCAAGATGAATATGAAGCATGCATTTTTAGTCTAAAAGCACTTAGAAATGTGGGGGCAGAAAAGGTTACAATGTACGGAGATTCGATGCTAGTGGTGAAATAAATCTCTAGAGAATGGGAAGTAAGACAAGATAAACTAAGACCGTACTAAGATTATTCAACCATGATTATGTTATCTTTTAGCCAATGTAGATTCATGCACTTACCATGGGAAGAGAATAAGATGGCAAATGCTTTGGCTACTCTGGCTTCGACATGAGAAGGAGAGAGATGGACAGAAGTCAAGCCTATTATTCTAGTAAAATCTTAGACTCCTTATTACAATGAGATTAAAATAATGTCAATCTACCCCACAGAAAAGCCCTAGTTTCATGATCTACAGTAGTATCTCGAGATGGGGTGACTCCCTGATGATGTCGATAGAAAATAAAAGATGTCACTAAGGATGGTATCTCAGCAGTTCATCAGTCATAATGGGATGTTGTACAAAAGAATGCCAACTGAAGTGCATCTGAGATGCATTAATGAGGATGAGGCACGAAAAATCATGGAAGCAGTTCATGAGGGTGTGTATGGGCCGCACATGAATGGAACAATGCTCGCTAAAAAGATAACTTGTTAGGGATATTGCTAGCTGACCATGGAAGCAAATTGCATGAAGTATGTGAAGAAGTGCCATAATTACCAAGTGTATGGTGATGTGAGCCATTTTCCTTATATAGAAATTTAGGGATTGACTTCTCCATGGCCCTTCATCGTCTAGGGAATTGATATCATTGGGGAGATAAGGCTGAAGGCATCCAACGATCATCATTATATTATAGTAGCAATCAACTACTTTTCTAAGTGGGTTGAAGTAGAATCGTTCATAACTGTTGGAGCAAAACAAATGGCAAGGTTCATAAAAAAAATATAATCTACAGGTACGAGTTGCCTCATCATGTCATCACTGATACTGGTGTTCAATTCAGGGCATAGACAGCCACTTTGTTGGAGGACTATAAGATTGAACATCATAGATCATCTTCTTACAGACCATAAGCAAATGGAGTAGTAGAAGTAGGGAATAAGAATGTGAGGAGAATCCTAGCTAAGATATTGGAGAATTACAAAGATTGGGCAAGCTACCTACAATTCACACTATAGGATTATAGGACCATTACTAGAACATCAACAGGAGCTACTCCGTATTCTCTGGTGTATGGATATAAAGTTGCGTTGCCTGTTGAGGTCGAGATTCAGTCATTGAGGGTTCTCCTGGAGCCCAGAATCCCTGAGTATCAATGAGTTGAAAGTCGATTGGCGCAGCTAACACTACTAAATAAAAAGAGAATGAAAGTCATATATCATTCTCAATTGTACTAAAAAAGGATAGCCCGGGCTTATAACAAGAAAATTATGCCAAGAAAAATCAAAGAGGGTGACTTGGTCTTGAAACTCACTAAGCCAATCATGATTGATCCACGAGGAAAGTTCAAGCCAAACTAGAAAGATCCGTATCAAGTAAAGAAGCTATTTTCCAAGGGCACTATTATTCTATCTGATTTAAAAAGGAAAGAATTTAGAGAGCCCATTAACCTAGATAAGCTCAAGAAATACTTTTTGTAAAATTTTGCTAGGGAGAAAACCTCAAGAGAGCCTGTCTAGGCAAAAGTTAGAGACAATAAAGTGAAAAAGTAAAAAGTCCTACTAGATTGAAAACCCAAAAAGGGCGATTTAGGCAAAAGTAAAAGACATATAAAAGGAGAGAGAGAAAAAAGGGTTAGTTGGAAAACTTTCAAGGGGAAGCCAATTAATAATAAGAGATATGTAACAAGCAAGATATATAGTAACTTTGTGTCTAAATTAAATGGAATGAATTGCCTTATTATTGTTGAACGTTGCATTAAATGCTTATTACACATTGTTTAACTAGAAAGGAAATTCCACCCCACAAAAAGCAAATAAAAAGACTAAATTTCATAAACTAATTTTGTTTATTTCTTTTTTGAATACTCAGGGCACTTGATGCCTATAAAGCCATTGTTCTTTTATTTCTTGTGAATTCATCCTTCTTTGATTGTTGTAGCTGAATCTACGCTTTGTACTAGTCATCAGTAGGCTGATCTCCACTGTAGTCAATAAACCTCAGAATGAATCTACGAGGCCAAGTAGTAATAAGATTTGTCAAGAAAATTTTGAGAAAGAGGTTCTCCCTCAAATTCATGCATCAGCTCTGCAATCCATTATTTTTGTCTATACTATCTGCGAAGCTTAGCAGGATTATAAAAAATGGTCGAATAGACACTGGCTAAGGCAACACAGTAAGTATAGGACCGAAGGGTTACATGTTACAACCTTAACCACAAGCACATCCATTGAATTAAAGTGTCAAGAAATGTGGACAACCAGCTTCTAAAGTCTTCTGGAATATGGTAAAGTCTTCTGGTATAGTAGTGTTTAGCCTAGTAATGTGCGATGTCTCTAGGAGGTTTGAGGAACCTTAACTTCTCATGAAACCATGCCTGTAGAATGATAAATGGGTAAAAATGGCAGAAAAGCAGAAAATAATAAAAATGAAAAGAAAGCTAACCTTTAGCAATAGGGGACTCATTGAGAATCGCATAGCTTCAATGAAATTGTCAAGCCTAATGATGGTCTCTGCCAGAATAAGAGGGAAAGAATTGAATTGTGCTTCCACTTGGTCCAAAATATGAAGAATCTTTGAGACACAGTTGCCAAAAGGCGAAATAAGCAGAAATTGAGCATATAGGCAGAGGGCAATCATCCGAGGCTAGTAAACCTCATTCCTGTCTACAGCCTCAACAGTTTCAAGAAAAGAGCTTATCAGAACTTCATTACCAGAGACATGGTAAAGAGAAGATTAAGGAGAGATGTTGAATAATCTGGCCATTTAATATTGAATGAACAGCAAATCTAGGGTTTCGACCAAAGGAATTATAATTTGATGATAGAATCTATCTAAAAGCCTAAGATAGATATGAATTCTTCAGGTAGGGGGCATAATTCTACAGTGTTAAATCTAAAGACGTGTTTCTAAAAGTCCCAAAATTGAGCAAGAATATGAAGAAAAGAGAAATTGATCTTCCTAGCATGCATAGATCAAAAGACATATAGATGAAATGGCTTTAATTTAGCCCATGATCCACCATCCAAGCTTTTTAGGATTGGTTGTAGTTACTTGAGGCTACTTTCTATCATCTTTCTGAGGTTGGGCGTGCTAAAAATGGAAAAAAAGAGTTTTGGGGCGAGGGAGGCAGAATGTTATGTATGGTTTTTATAAAAGAAATTAGGGCTATAGAAGGGAAACCTGTTGAATTGAGGCACTAAGGTGATATAGAGACATTTTAATATTGTCTTTTAGCATAAAAATTATACCTCAATGAAGAGGTAAGACATTATCAAGATGTAAGAAATCATAAAAGCATGCATATATATAAAAGTAGAAGATTATGTTACCTTCCACTATTGTGTCATATGCACCAGGTGGTCTTACCGGGCCTCACTTAATCAATATATATACTATCCTTGATCTCAAGGTACATGCATAATTTGTGAGCTGTTACTACTAACCTTTTTATCAAGATAGTTGGAAAGAAAAGGGAGAAAAGAGAATTTGAAAATGAAAGCAAAAAGTGATTGAAAAAAATAATAATAATTACCATTCCACTTCTAGGGCATGCCTCGAAATAGACATTAAAGAAGTTAAAGATTTTCTGATTGAAACGTCAGTAAGAAAGAGGCATCTAGTCAGATTTGAATTCCCAAAGTACATGGTAAAGTAAGCATTTGGTCGGGTTTGAATCCTTAAAGTGCGCGAAAGAATAAGTGTTTAGTCAGCTTTGAAACCCTAAAGTGCTCAAAAGAAGAAGCGTCTAGTCGGATTTGAATTTTCGAAGTGCGCAAAAGAAGAAGCATCTAGTCGAATTTAAATTCTTGAAGTGCACAGAAGAAATAGTGTCTAGTAGGGTTTAAATCCCCAAAGTGCGCATCATAAGAGGTGTCTGGTTGGGTTTGAATCTTCGAAGTGCATCTTCCTTTACTGAGTGAAGATTGGGCCATGCTTGAGAATCATGCCAAATTTATAATAAGTAGTTGATCGAGTTAGCTTAACCTTAGGATCATGACTACGTTTCTCTTCTGTCCCTATTGAGTAAAGATTGGGCCATGCTTGAGATTCATGACAAATTTATAATGAGTAGCTGATCGGGCCACAAAAACCCAAGAATCACAGTCATGTTTTCATCTCTTTTACTGACTTCTCGAGCTAGAAAAATTCAAGAACCATGCTAAATTATAATGAGTGGTTGATGGGGCAGGAAAACTCCACGATCACGGTCACATTTTCATCTCTTCTACTGAGTGAATTCTTGAGCTAGGAAAACTTAAGAATCATGTCAAATTATAATGAATAACATATTCGACCATACTTGAGGAATATGATTATGTTTTATCTTTTTCTACTGAGTGAACATTGTGCCATGCTCAAGATTCATGACAATTTATAATGAGTAGCTGATCGAGTTAGCTTAACTCGAGGATTATAGCTATGTTTCTCTTCTGTCCCTACTAAGTGAAGATTGGGCCATGCTCGAGATTCACAAAAAATTTATAATGAGTGGCTAATTGGGCTAGGAAAACCCAAAGATCATAGTCACGTTTTATCTGTCTTTTACTGAGTGACTTCTTGAGCTAGGAAAACTCAAGAATCACGCCAAACTATAATGAGTGGCTGATCGGGCTAGGAAAATTCAAGGATTACAGTCACATTTTCACCTCTTCTACTGAGTGACTTCTTGAGATAGGAAAACTCGAGAATCACGCCAAATTTATAATTAATGACTAATATGGCCATGCTCAAGGAACACAGTTACGTTTCATCTTTTTCTACTTAGTGAAGATTGCGCCGTGCTCAAGATTCAAAACAAATTTATAATGAGTAGCTGATCAAGTTAGCTTAACCTGAGGATCATGGCTACGTTTCTCTTCTTCCTCTACTAAATAAAGATTAGGCCAGGAAACCTGAGGATCACGGTCACATTTTTATCTATCTTTTACTGAGTGACTTCTCAAGTCAGGAAAACTCAAGAATCATGCTAAACTATAATGAGTGGTTGATCGGGCCAGGAAATCACGATCACCATTTTCATTTCTTCTAGTAAGTGGCTTCTCAAGCTAGGATAACTCGAAAATCATGTCAAATTTATAATGAGTAACTATTTAGACCATGCTTGAAGAACACGGTTACGTTTCATTTTTTCTACTAAGTGAAGATTGGGTCATGCTCAAGATTCACAACAAATTTATAATAAGTAGCTGATCGAGTTAGCTTAACCTGAGGATCACGACTACGTTTCTCTTCTATCTCTACTAAGTGAAGATTGAGCCCATACTCAATATTCACGATAAATTTATAATGAGTGGCTGATCGGGCCAAAAAAATCCAAGGATCACGATCATGTTTCAGAGTTAAAGTTTAACCTCTTGGGTTTAAATTCCCAAGGCTGATGGCCCCGGTGAAACTCGAAGGTCAGATACATCATTCTTATCCTTTATTCAAAACATTGTCATTGCATTTGGTTTTTCGAAAAATCAAAGGGTAAACTGTAGATACCCAGTTCAATCGGCCTATGATAGGAGATGAACTGCAAATGCTTGATTTAATCAACCCAAACCAAGCCCAATGATGAAAATCTAAGCAAAATGAGCTAAAAAGTGCAAAGCCCATCTTTTTCCTTTTATAGAATAAAAGCCCATTAGAAAGCCCAAGCCCAAAAATAATATATATATTATTAAAAAAAAGTTGCTTAGTGGATATAACTAGTGCACATGCTGGAGAGGCGCTGTGATTATAGGACCTTTTCAAAAGGAAGATTTTGAAAATAATAAAAAGATAGGAGTTGTAACTAGGAAGAAAAGAAAATAAAAAAAATGAATAAAAGACCCAACTAGGTTTGGAAACTCTTTGAAAAGAAGAGACTTAGGCAAAAGAGTGAAAATTATAATTTGCATGTAAATAAAGAAATAATTAAATAATTAAAGGTAATAAAACACAAAATACAAATGGAGGCCAATCGCAAAGTTGGGTGGACATTCAAAAGCCACACAGTGTCATGGTCGCAAAATACTTAGACGCGCACCTAACCCTTCCACCTATATATATATATCTTAAAATTTTTTATTTCAACCAATATCATATAAAAATTAACACAAAATAATTTTATTTTTATCTTATTGAATTTTTTTATCTAAAATTATACAAAATCGAACCAATTCAAAACTAAAACCGATCGATCCTTAAACCGACCCTGTACCCAATTCCGGCTGATCCTTAATCCGTTCATGAATCGGTGGTTCACAGCCAGGCCTACCTGGGTTGCTATCAAAAAATTTAAAAAAACTTTGGAAAAAAAATGCAATGGGTCACTGTGCGGGAATACTTACCACTATACTACAACGACAGGATGATGCAAGTGTTAATTTTTAAATAAATTATAGAATCAAATAAATTGCAAAAATAATAAAATTTTACTAAAATAAAAAATCTTGAGAGAAGATTTACAGAAGCAAATAGAGGAAGCTAGTCTTGTTAGCCTTGTTGACGCCGCATTATGTATTTGTTTATTTGGGAAGTTGTTAAGGTCCTATGCAGATGAGACCTTTATAGCTCTTGTTCTCATTAGTGATATTTCTTTATCCTTCAACAGAAACAAAATAGCGTCAATCTATAAAAATCCTGATCAGAATAAAGAGATCACAGATTGGCAAAAGAAAGTGATCATGAGTGCTATTAGTTCCCGAGTACTACTAGTTCTTAGTAGTTATGCCTCGTTATAGGTTTTTATGCTTAATATTTGTTTGTGCAATCCAGAACTCAGAAGCTGAAAGCCAGAAAAATAAACTGAATAAACAACTTCAGAACATGAAGTTAGAAGTGCAAAGAACAAGTCTAATTCCTCTGCCAAGATGTCGTTATTTTAGTTCCAAGAACAATATCCATGCCAACATCTACAATTATCTGTTCTATCATTGTACAAATCAGGACGTGTTATTGGGAGAAGAAGCCACATGAATGTTGCTGCCCCTGCTACAAATGCCAGAATCACCATCCCTAAAAGTAAAGATGACATAAATGTGAAATTCAACAAAGTAAATTGGCTGCAAACAAAGTCCACAAGAACCAAGCAAAGTTGGGGGCTTTGGTAATTCAAGCACAAATGCAAAACATGAAGCCAAGCACTAGTGTGCAAAAGCAGAAAACAGGCTCTAATATTTATGGATTAGCTTATCACCGACTAAATTCTGCATATGGAGAGACCAAAATACAAGCATGCAATAAAATAGGGGAAGGGAGAAACGAGAAACAGATAAAAGAGTGGCAAGGGTCATCTCATGGGGTCACAAGTTTCACTACTAGAATTTAAACTGTACTACTTAACTGAACTTACCTTGACTCTAAACTATGAAATATATATATATATATATGTAACAAAAGCAAAGATTGACAGGAAAATTAATTCTAACATTTATTTTTTTTTCTTTTTTCAACATTTAAGACTAAGAAGATTGTTTTGTTATCAAACTAAAGCCATATACCCAGTTCCTTATTACAATATAGTAAGATTAACTTGATGGAGTTCTAATGGGTTTTTCAATTGTTTCTTTTGCATATTGGGAATCAGCAAAAGTCAATATTACCAAGAATTCAAATGAATTTGCTTTAGCTGAAGGTTTTCATTCTTTTTTAAATACCCTATTAAGAGGTTTTTCTATGAGAATGTCAGTTTTTGAGCCAAATTTGCAGAAACAGTAAGAAAATTTGCGACATTCAATAACTTATGAAAAATTTTGCTTTAGCCCTATCAATTGCTGTTCCAGAAATATTGCCTTGCTTGTGCCTTCTAAAAAATGTCACAAAATCAGTTAATTTGCAAATGTAATGGCATACCTGTTCTCCTTGCAAACAGCACAGGCAATCCCATAAAATTGCAAAAAATATGGGCCGCTAATGGAGCTACTAGATGTCCTGCAAAGATAAAAACAATCAAAGGAATGGAAAAAAGATAAGCAACCTGTTAATTCCCTATCCCTACCTATCAACTATCATATTGACCAGGTAAACACATTGCATATGCTGATAAACATTGATAACAGATCGCATATATACTGACAAGCATTGGCCCATAAATAGCACCAAATTTGTCACTAAATTTCTTGTTTAGATATGGTACTTATCCAAACTAAAAATGAACTTGGTACATATGATAGAAGGTACTTAATAAGGACTACATGTTAGCAATCATTCAGGACTTTGCATGTTCACATGTACAAGAAAGCATCTTTGAAATGAAGTGACTGAACACCACCAAGTAAAGCAAACATTTCTACTGCTTATTCACAAGCTACAGCTTACCTGTTCGAATGTAAAGAAAAGAAGCAAAAGAACCAAAAAATCACAGTATAGCTAAGCTGAAGACCTGCAAACACATGTAAAATCCACAAACCAATTAGATACTGACAACTAGAAATGGTCTTTATCAATAATGTTTTTCCAACCAAGCACATCAATAATTTGGGATTAAGCAACACATGGTTATGGAATTAAAACAAGAAGCCAATATTACAAAGAAGATTGTTGAACTACAGAAATGACAGCCATATAATCCAAATACAGAGAGCAAGAATCGGAAAAGTACCTACAACCATGGAGGCCTTAAGCAAGCTGTTATGCCTGATATAGATCTCCATCCAATGATTTAAATGTGCTGCACATAATGACTACTCCAGCTAAGACCGCTTTGTATAAAAAATTCACCATTGGACATGGATTATAATTAACAATACAATCAAATGCTCAAACCAAATATCCTGAAATTGGTAACCATATGTATGCAAGAATTATAAAAGTAATGCTCGAAAAATGAGGTAAATTACTTTCCAACAAAATACTGTCAAATAAAATGTTATTGACACTTAAAAGACAAGTGAACTTCCACATAAACATTGTCTCTCCAAAAAAAAAAAAAAAAAAAAAATCCACAAAAACAGAAAAAGAGGAACAAATAGATAGATTTGATGTCACTTAATCTTGAATTCTATTTATTTCTTAAGTGGCTTTTATGTTGCCATATGCTGTGCCAACTGCCAAAGATACATGATGCACAAGAATATGAAAGTGCATTAACCAATGCATATGTATTTACCATTATGCAGCAACTTACCCAAGCTGAAAAGAATAGGGCAGAGAAAAATGATACTGGAGATGCTAAATCCTCCACAAAGAAGTAGAGGTATCATACATGCTCTAAACACCAATTCTTCTGTTAATGGAGCCTGTGAATCAGAATCAAGGATTAATTAACCATAGAACCTTATACTTTTGCTTTCCAAATAAATATTTCTAACCGAACAAAGGACAAATTATGAAATGAACTCATATAGCTCACTTTAGGAAAATTACTGATACAATTCCAATTTGATCATTAAGAGGGGGAAACGGAATTAAAAAAAAAAAAAAAAAAAAAAAAAAAAAGATCACTAATCATGCATCCCTCTCATGCACATACAATCTTGAAGCTGAAACAAAATTTCAAATCGTCCCAGAAGTATGTCAATCAGAATCATAAAGAAATATCCCACCACCACAAAACTAACATCAAGCCAAAACATATGGGCAAAATTTCAAATCAATACCATAAATGATAAAATGATAAAGAAAACTGACCACCACATAATTACGCCAAGCCAACACATTGGTTGCAGTGGAAGATAACGAAGCAATGAAATTCCCAACAAGAAGAGTGACACAGTCAGACCAAAAGCTTCCATGGTCATTCACCTGCTCCCTCCATGAATCCACCAACAATAACAACTTGAGAGCAAAAGATCCAGCATACATTAAGGAAGTCAAGAAAAGAGGAAAGACCACAGCTTGCCACTGTTACATACATAAAATTGCATTCCAACAAATGCAAATTTAGCAATCAGTCACCCATTTTTCCAAATCTGCAAATATATATACAAGCAACAAATTACAACATGCAAAATCACAAAACAAAAACCATATAGTATAGTCAGAATACTCACAATATGGTCCAACCGCATCCCGTACACCCCAAATAAATCTGACGCCTCCCTGCTTCGTATCTAGCATCCATAATCACATAGGGCTTGTTTGGTTTAGTTCAATTAAACTCTTGCAAAATCAATTAAACAATTCAATAGAAGTAGTTGAGGTTACATACAGGAAGGATAAAAGAGCAGAAAATGAGAGAAACTAGAGAAGAAATGGCGGCGCATATGAAGCGTCGGAGCATGAATTGTTTGACAGATTCCGGAGGCGGGAGCCGTAAGATCAGAGTAGGAGCATAGAGAATCGCGACGTAAAAGAAGGTCATGGCAGCGCAGGCTATAACCGCCACCTGCTTCGACATGGCTGTTTCTTGCTCCATTTCTCAAAAAAATTTAAATAAAAAGAAGAAAAACCCTAATTCACAGAAAGATACAGAAACAAAAACAGATTGATCTATCGATCGATGAAGAAGGAAGGGTTTTGCTTTCTCTTTGGTTTGACTATGGTGAATGTCACTTGACTTTTGCGTTTGACTGGTTTTATGTTTTTTTTTTTTTTATCGACTATAAAGGGGCAAATCTGGTGGCTGAATGATTTTAAAATTATGAATTCATTTTTATTACCATCAGTTAAGTGGTAATCTAGTTTTATGTGGTAATCTAGTTTTATGTCTTATGAGATGTATGTGCTTTGACGATGATGATGTGTGACCAAAATATTGTATTAAATTTGAATAAAGTTCAATTTATTCCAAAATGATTTTTTTTTTTTTACAACCAACCTAATATTTGCCCAAACTCCATAAACTATAAAAAGCGCCTGAATTTAATTAAAAATAGATTATATAGATATTGTTTTTGTTAAAAAGATTATATAGATGTTATGATGAACTTAATTGATAATTTATATAAAAAAACTTAATAGATAATCATAATAAAGTGATAATTTAATGAAAATTAAAAAAAACAAATGGTGACAATGATAGTATTATCATATTTATCAACTTTAGATATAAGATCAAGCTTCACATCTCCAACAATAGTTGTATTCTCTAAATCCCAAATCTTAATGCTATTTAGCATAGTAGCACATAGCTAATAATTATTAGAATTACCAATGATTCTAGTCCAAATGGTAAGGATGAGATATCCATGATTATCAGCTTAAATCCTAGGTATTACAAAAACAAAACTCTTGATTTTTATTTGTACACTAGATCAAATATTCACTCTCTGTATATCTATACTAAAATCAAATATTCACTCTCTATATATCTATACTAACTATAATAATATTAATTAATATATAATAGATAGATAAATATTTGATATATATATTTGTAATACTCATTTAGTAAAAAAAAATTTAGGATTAAAACACAAAGTATCAAATTATTAGCACATAACTAATAACAGTATTACTTTTTATTTTTTCACTAGCATAAAAAGTAGCCACTTTTAATCGCTAGCTAATTCTATTAAAATCTCTAAACTTAAAACTTTGAACGAATAAAAAAAGAGGAATTTTTGTTTTCTAATTGAAATCGAAATCAAATAGAAGAGATAAAAATTACCATAGCAAAGGTAAGTTTTAACTTTTTTCCTTAACAACTTTAGAAATAGCAACAACACTAAATCGATTGGAGGCATTAAATTTGGAAAAGCAAAAAAGAGGCAGTTGTCTATAATTGTTAGATCTTGTGGGTAAGGGATGAATCAATTTGGTAGTGTGGACATTGTCAGTTTGATCGACCCGCAATAAAAACCTGATGATGAAAAAGTTTGAGTTTTAAATGCAAGAGGAGCTCGAGACTTCTCTAAAATCGACTAACCTAGCCCAAAACACTGTACCAAGCCAAAGCCCATTGCCTTTTGGCCCAAAGGCTCTAGGTGAAGAGGAGATTGCCTCAATGAAGAGGCGTCACCTCTTCATCCCAGGCATCGGTGAGGCGATGCCTCATAAAAAAAGCGTCACCTCTTCACACTCACTTTGTGCAGCATTAAATGTCATTAATGGCAATGGTTGGAGGCTCACTTGCTGAAGAGTTGGTCATTTTTACGTGAAAAGAAAGGAAAAAAAAGTAGGAAAAAAAGCCTAGGGAATGAAAAAAAGCTAGAGGGGAGAGTGAGAATGGGTTTTTAGGAAATTAAAAAAGGGAGAGGGTGAGAGGCCTTAAAAGAAAGGTATGGGAACATGAGAGAGGGGGTTGGCAACTTAAGGTGTAAACTAAAAACGTCTAAAAAAAAGAAAGAAAAAAAGGAAAGAAAGAAATGAAAGAGAGGAAGAAGAAGAAGGAGAAAGAGACTTGGAAGCTTAGAGGATTTGACTCTCTTGAGAAGAGGAAGAAATCTTCTTGCATTCAAAGTCACTAACCCATCAACCAAGCTCTGAGGGCGTAGTTAGGAGCATCAGCTTGTCCAAGTCAATGAGTCTCCTTATTTTTAAGCTCTTTATCTTCATTGAAATCTTTGATTTGTTGCTATTTTGTGTATTTTCTTGAGCTATATTACTTATTTAAGTTCATAGAGAAACATGATTGCATGAGACACTGATTATTGATTGTTGATATTTGTATATTTGTGTCTGTTTCTTATTTATTTGCATGATCATTGAGTTTCTTAGGATTTAAGAAATGTAGTCTGTCTCTGTACCTATTGAAGAGGTGACGTCTTTTCATAGAGACATCGCCCCTTTATGATGAGGTAACGAGATGTCGCCTCCTTGTTAGGAGATGACGCCTCTTTAAAGAGGCGTCACCCCTTGACCAGAATTCTATATGTTTTCGCCTCAATTTTCAATTCTTATCTTGTATATTTGGCATGATTTCCATGTTTAATTTGTTATATCTCTTGATTTCATACATGATTATTGTGTTGTTTAGTATTACTTATATATTACATTATTATATTACTTAGTGGACTATTTTATGAATTTATTTCTATATATTTTGTAGATATTATTTGACAATGATTTATAGATATTGTTGCTATTTGTAAGGTAGAACTAACTCATATTTGTTGTAGGAATTATTTTGTGATTTCTAAGTATTAGATGATTACTTTATTAATTAGTTCTTGAGAGTTTTGGTTTGTATAATTTAATTAGTTTATTTTGGGTTTATTTTTAGTTTATGTATAGTTTATTTTCAGTACCATTGTAACAGCCCAGATCAACCCGCATCAGATATTGTCCGCTTTGCCCAGGCCCAGCCCGCAGCGCACGATTTTAAAATGCGTCTAATGGGATGAGAGCTCTAACTCAATCGGCTCCAATCAATTGGTATCAGAGCCTTGTTTTTGCAAAAGGTGGAATTATTATAATTCATATGAAGATTGAAAGAGAAGAAATTCTTAAACATGACAGAACCAGAAAGCTCTTCTGTTCCCTCTTCTACTCCCTCTGCAAAATGTGATTATAAGTATGTGCCAACTAAGTCTGTTGTCGTTACCCTATCACCCCCCATCAACCAAACCACCCAGAAAAAGACCGACTACTTGTATGAATTTACTTACCTTCCTGAAGATCAAAAGATTGAAGAATCAAAATTCCCCCTGTTGAACCCTTATAATGCCTTTTCAAAATCCAAAATAAATTGGAAATAATCTTTTAAAGCTCTTGTAAACCGACCCACTTCCTCTATAAAATAATATGTTCAAGCCTCCAGCTTTGATCAACACCATATACCAGCCTCTCAGACAGAACAATTTGTGACCTTAGAAATTCCTCCAGAATTTCTAAGAACTTGGCTAAACCAGGGATACACTCATATCCACTTTGGAGCTATAAGGTTAGGACTCTCCTACCATGGCAAAGCAGGGCAACCTGTTTTCTCTAGGATCACTCTTTTGGATTCTAGATATAAACAGTATCAACATGCTGTAATTGGGACCGTAGAGACATCTTTAAATGCTGGCTCAGTATTCTTTACATTTTTCTCAAATTATAATCTGGCCCATTCTGATCCCCATGCCTTGACAGCTTTAAAGGTCCAACTCCAAATCCTTGGTGCTGAATAAATTTCCAAAGCCAAAGTAGCCACCCTTCACTACCAAATTGTCTACCGTCTCCAAAACCATGCTATCAACTTGTCACTACCATGTGTCCAAAATGATGCTTTGTTCATAAAAGCAGACTCTCATAATACTCCCACGTGCATTCACACACCCAAACAACTTTCTAGGAATGATTTGTTAAAATTATTCCCAGAAAAGTGGATCACCAATTATGAGAAGTTGCATGAGACAGTGGAGCCAATTCAAGGTACAGACCCTGTGCATATCAAAAGATCTGATGGATCAGTTGATACGATCTTTAGGAGAAAACAAGAGACTCCTACAGTTTTTAATACACAGTTCATGATAAATCCTTGGGATCCAGAAGATAACATCCCTGTAGCCTCTTTTGATAATTCTGGAAGACCAGTCTATGCTTTTAAGCGTAATGGTCACTGTTATTTTGATTATTGTGATTGTGATGATTGTTATGCTGCATCCTACTTTGATGATGATGATGAGAAGAAAAAGAAAAAGAAGAAGTCTCCAGGAAAATATAGTGAAAAGGAATTCAGAAGAAGATATGAAGATGGAGATTCAAGCATCTGCAATCTGGGACAACCTTCAGGAAAATATGATTATCTTGTATCATATTCTCCTCCTGCTTGGTACAAACCACCAGCTACTCAAAATATTCCTCCTGAACCTTGCAAACCTCAAATACCTCCTTCCCAGCCAAAACCTAAGGCAACTCCTCTCCCATGTTACAAAAAAGCTTTGAAATGGGTAAGAAAAGAAAACTCAGCTGAGATTCAAAAGCCAAAGTCCTTACCCCAAATCTGTATGTTCCAACCCACGGATTTTCCTCCTTTAACCAAAGAAACAAAAAACCAAATTACCATGCAACCTTTTATCCTGGAATCAAACATTGTTGATGCAGATGGCAGACCTAGACAAACAACTCCGGCTGAAGCAGTAGTCAACTGGCAGACACAA